>JAUMHM010100600.1:0-23589 GCA_032362435.1 Melikaiella ostensackeni
CCCCCCATAGGCAGCTTTGGTCAGCCGCCGCCAGGCGGCGTACTCGAGTCGAGGGAAGCGAATTGAAACCAAAGTTTTGAGCTATACCTATTTTTTTATTCCAAGACATTGCCTAGAATAAGAAAATTGTTTATCAATGTTTGAAATCACTAAAAGGTGTCATTAATATTTTTTATTTCATTCTTACATTTTATCGTTACGAAAAAAATACATTCTAACAGTTATATCAGCTATGATATTTTTAAAATGAATTTTTAATTTCAAGAGATTAATGTCCTTTCAATTTAGTACAAGAAAAGAAAATTCGAATCTTTATATGGTATCAATATTTGAGGTAATTACGAATATACGATTCCAAAAATTGCATTTTTTCTTCAAGGGAATATGACCAATTCCATTTCAAACCAGGCAAAATTTCAAGAAAAGTCTAGGTCATAGTTACGTCTTTCAGTTTAATCAACGAAAAAAATTTTGACTTGTTACAATAATTCGAAGATAACCTGTGAATTCTCAAAAATTGACAGATATTTCTTTCAAAATACAGTATCTTTCGAACGAGCATAGGTATTCAGGATTTTCTTTTTTTTTTTTGTTAGACGTGGTAATTCTTGCTCTTTCAATTGATCCTAAAAACATTCAAAATTTAGAAAAATGACAAAATGATGGTTATTTTTCTGAAACTCTTGAAAGTGGATTTTCTCAAAAATCCCTCTTTTAAAAATCTATATATTCATTTTTTCGCCAAATAAAGGGTAATATGCACTACATACCTCCTTAGTTTCATTCTCGGCATACCAAGAAATAAATAAATAAGAATAAATATAATTCTTACTGCTCTCATTTCATCTATGTAGAAAAAGCACATATTTTATCTATTTTAGAGCCTACAATATCAATATTTTCATCGATATTTTAAAAATCAATTCTGCATAAATCTTCTTTTCACATTTGAAGGTCGTATGAATTGATTTGTAAATGTGTATCAAAATCGGTTCAGTAGAAAACAAGTTACAACTCATGCCGTGCAAAACTACCCCTCAAATGAAACGTAAATCAATATTTTCGAAATTAATTTTGTATTAATCTTCTTTTCACACTTGAAAGTCGTTTGAACTGATTTGTAAATGTGTATCAAAATAGATTCAGTAGAAAACAAGTTATAATTGATGCGGTGCAAAACTACCCCTAAAATATAAATATTTGTGAAATTAATTTTGCAAAATCTTCTTTTCACATTTAAAGGTCGTATGAATTGATTCATCAGTTCGTATCAAAATCGATTCAGTAGAAAAAAGTTACAATTGTTGCGGTGCTAAAGTACCCCTAAAATGTAACCTAAATCTATATTTTTGAAAATTATTGTGAGCAAACCTTCTTCTGACTTTTGAAGGTCGTATGAATTGATTAGTCAATTTTTGTCAAAATCGTTTCAGTAGAAAAAAGTTACAACTGTTGCAGTGCAAAACTACCCCTAAAATGAAAACTAAATCAATATTCTTGAAAATTAATTGTGAGCAAAATTCTTCTCACTTTTGAAGGTCATATGAATTAATTAGTAAATTTCATCAAAATCAGTTCAGTAGAAAAAATGTTACAACTGTTGCGGAGCAAAGCAACCCCTATAATGTAACTTAAATCTATATTTTTGAAAATTAATTGTAAGCAAACCTTCTTCTCTCTTTTGAAGGTCATATCAATTGATTAGTATATTTTCATCAAAATCAGTTCAGTAAAAAAAAATTACAACTGATGCGGTGCAAAATTACCACTCAAATATTGATATTTTTGAAATTAATTTTGCGCGAACCTTCTTTCCACTTCTGAAAGTCGTATGAATTGATCAGTAAATTTGTATCAAAATCGTTTCCGTAGAAAAAAAGTTACAACTGTTGCTGTGCAAAACTACCCTAAAATGTAACCTTAATCAATATTTTTTAAAATTGATTATGAGCAAACCGTCATCTCACTTTTGAAGGTCATATGAATTGATTAGTAAATTTTCATCAAAATCAGTTCAGTAGAAAAAAAGTTACAATTGATGCGGTTCAAAACTACCCCTCAAGTATTAAAATTTTTGAAATTAATTTTGCACAAACCTTCTTTTCACTTCTGAAGTCGTATGAATTGATTCGTCAATTTGTATCAAAATCGTTTCCGTAGAAAAAAAGTTACAACTGTTGCTGTGCAAAACTATCCTAAAATGTAACCTTAATCAATATTTTTGAAATTTAATTGTGAGCAAATCTTCTTCTCACTTTTGACGGTTGTATGAATTGATTCATCAATTTTTATCATAATCAGTTCAGTAGAAGAAAGTTACAATTGATGCGGTGCAAAACTACCTCTAAAATTAGAAAAAAGGCTTAAATATCTAAAAAAATTTGCTTGAAAAGTTGACCGGAAAAAGGTCCCTTTAGGAGAATTTCCCATATATCCAAATATCATATCATTTAACACCCTAAGCTGGACCTCTATGCCTGATTTGAAATAGAATTTGTCATATGCAAAATTATTTCGAAACAGAATGTGAAATTATTTAGATTGTTGTTTGAATATTAAAATATTCTCATTTGTAAATTTTAGATGCTAAATTTTATGAGAAAATATTCAAAATGAGTCATTTTCGTTGAGGAGGAAGATTTTGCTTCCGTAGAACTTCATTTCGAGGTTGTTTGTTCATTTTGACCTTCTTAGTTTGAGATTATCACTTCTTTTTAAATAAGTCATGAGTGGCGAATCGTGAGTGGTTAGCTGGAAATGGCTTTCAAGTATTTTTACGTGGACAGAATCTCGAGTAAAAGCAAAAGTTGAAGCTAACAAGAAAGAAAAAAAATTTCAATAAAGCGAGTTATGCAGATTTTTATTTGCCATTTATATAAACGTAACGGCTAAATAAAAAAAAGTTCGGAGTCTAAGAGTGTGATTCGGGAAAATACGTTTCTATAAGATTC
Organism: Melikaiella ostensackeni; assembly: GCA_032362435.1. NCBI lineage: Eukaryota > Metazoa > Arthropoda > Insecta > Hymenoptera > Cynipidae > Melikaiella > Melikaiella ostensackeni. The sequence continues at coordinate 2,952 of JAUMHM010100600.1, forward strand.
ATTAATTACGTCAATCACACGTTATGAATTTATGATTGATAATAGTTAAAAACGATCCCGTGTCAAAGAGATAGGCAATCTTTATGTTGCAGACCCTGATATTTTGTTTTGCTTCAAACTATAACGGGATACACAGGCTTTTTGTAATTAAATTCTTTTTGTGGTTCCCTGATTCCCCTGAAGAGAAATTGGGAATTGCCAGCAAATTTCTAGTATTGAAAAAAGAGGAAAAAAGTAGGACTAAAATTTTAATCCAACTTTTTTTAAAAACATTACATTCCAACGTCATTTTTCGAAACACGTACAATAAAAAATTTTCGCGCTTTGTTATTTTACATCGCTATAGGAAAAAAATGAGGTTAAAAATAAATTGAGTAAATAAGCTTAAAAATAAAAATATATGAATCATCCTCACATATGTTCCAAAATTTTAAAATAAATATTTAACAGGGTCTAAAATGTTTCAAATTTCGGACTACAAACCTTTTATATTCCCCCCCCCCCCGCCACCAAGCACTTACAAAAAGAATCCTAAAATCCAAAAATTTGAAGTAAAGAATTGCATTTTTTACAAAATAGACGAATTTTCAATCAAATAGTTGAATTTTAAACAAAGAAGATGAATTTTCAATCAAGAGGATTAATTTTCTACTGTAAAAGACGAATTTTCAACCAAAGATAGGAATTTTCAACTAAAGTGATAAATCTTCAACCAAGAAGATGATTTTTGAATATTCAGCCAAATAAAATGAATTCTCAAGAACAACTTTAATAGTTGATATTTCAACCAGAAAAGTTTTTCAATTTTTAATCAAAAACAGTTGAATTCAATCACAAAAGACGAATTTACAAAAAAATTGTTGAATCCTCAACCAAAACAGATTAATTTTCAATCAAGCAGTTGCATTTTTAACCAAAAAAGATGAAATTTCTACCAAACCAGATTATTTTCAAGCCAAAAAGACGAATTTTCAACCAGAAAAGTTTTCTCAGTCGAAAAAAAAAATTTTCAACCAAGCTGGTGAATTCTCAAGCCAAAAAGACGAATTTTTTTACAAAATATTCAAACTTTTAAATATGTTTTAAATATAATATTCCAGCTTTAACGAAAAAGAACAGTTTTTAACAAAATACATGAATTCTCAACCAAATAGTTGATTTTTCAACTAAAGAAGATCAATTTTTATCTAAGAACAGAATAATTCAATTTTCTGTTAAAAAAAATAATTTTCAACAAAATACATCGATTTTCAACTGAAAAAGATGAATTTTTAACAAAAAATGGAGTAATTAAATTTTCAGTCTAAAAAAAAAATAAATTTCAACTAAAAACAACGAATATTCAACGAAATAGTTAAATTTTCAACCAAAGAGGTGAATCTTTAACCAAAAAAAAAAATGAATTTCTAACAAAGTAATTCAAACACAAGAGGCGAGTTTTCAAAAAAATAGTTCAATCCTCAATCTAAACAGATTAATTATCAACCAAACAGTTGCATCTTCAACCAAGAAAGATTAAATTCCTACCAAAAGAGATGAATTTTCAAACCAACAGGACAAATTTTCAACAAAATAGTTGAAGTTTCAACCAAGAAAGATTTTTCAGTCAAGTGGAAAAAAGATTTTTACCAAAGTTGATCTTCGAACCCGAAAATATGAATTTTTAACAATAAAGATAATTTTTTAACAAATACTTGAATTTTCTACCAAACTGTTGAAATTTCAAACCGAAAAGACGAATTTTGTACAAAATAGTGTTATTTTTAACCCCTAAAAGTTGCACTTCCAACCAAAAAAGATGAAATTTTTGCCAAATTAGTTGAATTTTCAACAACGATAGATTTTTTAGTAAAAAAATATATTGCAACCAAATTGTTGAATTTTTAAGTAAAAAAGATCGATTTTGAACTAAAAATGAAATGATTAAGTTTTCAGTTAACAGAGTTAATTTTGAACCAAAAAATAAAACGATGTATGAACAAAATAGTGAAATTTTCAATCAAAGAGATAAATATTCAACCAAAAAATGATTTTTCAGCAAATTAGTTTAACCAAGTGGTTGAATTTTCAACCAAGCAAGATGAATTCTCAACAAAAAAAAGTAATAGTTGATATTTCAACCAGGAGAGTTTTCGATTTTAAGTCAAAAAGAGTTGAATTTAAACAGAAAAGACGAATTTTTAAAAAAGTGGTGGAATTCTCAACCAATAGAGATTTTCAGTCAAGAAGAAAAAAAAACTTGAACCAAATTGTTGAATTTTAACGCCAAAAAGACGAATTATCTACAAAGCAGTTGAATTTCGTACCCGAAAATACGAATTTTGTACAAAACAGTGGAATTTTTGACCCGAAAATATGAATTTTCAACAAATAAGCTAATTTTTATCCAAATAGTTGAATTTTCAAATAAAAAGTTTCATTTTTGACCAAAACAGATTAATTTTTTTCCAAAAACTTGCATTTTTAACCAAAAAAGATAAAATTTTTACCAAAACAGTTGAATTTTCAACAAAACAATTCAATTTTCAACCAAGAAGTATGACTTTTTAATAAAATTTTTGAATTTTCAACTGAAAAAGATCGGTCTTTAATAAAAAAGGGGAATAATTAAATTTTCAGTCAAGAAAATTAATTTTCAACCAAAAAAGAAAACGAAGTATCAACAATAATTGACATTTGAAATTTAATAGTTGATGTTTCAAACATAAAATTTTTTAATTTCAAATCAAAAACAGTTGAATTTAATCACAAATAACAAATTGAAAGAAAAAATGTGGAATTCGTAACCAAGACAGAATTTTCAGTCAACGAGGAAAAAAATTTGAACCAAATTGTTGAATTTTCAAGCAAGAAAGTCGAATTACCAAAATAGTTGAATGTCGAACCCAGAAAGACGAATTTTGAACAAACCAAAAAATTTCAATCAAAAAGGATGACTTTTTAACAAAATTGTTGAATTTTTAACAAAATGATTAAATTGTCAACCAAAAAAATTAATTTTATATCAAAGTAGTTCAATTTTTAAACCAAGACGAATTTTCATTCAAGAAAGATTTTTCAGCCTAGAAGAAAAACAATTTTAATCAAATTGTTGATTTTTCGACCCATAAGACGAATTTTCTACAAAATAGTTGAATTTTAAACCCGAAAATATGAACTTCATATCAATTTGTAAAAATTTCAAGCTGAAAATACAAATTTTGTACACAACAGTGGAATCTTGAACCGAAAATATCAATTTTCAAGAAAAAAGCTAATTTTTAACTAAAAAGTTAAATTTTTGAATGAATAGTTTCATTTTTGATCAAAACAGATTAATTTTTTTCCAAAAACTTGCAGTTTTAATGGAAAAAGATAAAATTTCTACCAAAATAGTTTAATTTTCAACAGAACAATTCAATTTTCAACCAAGAAGTATGACTTTTTAACAAAATTGCTGAATTTTCAACTGAAAAAGATCGCTTTCTATCAAAAAAGGGAGTAATTAAATTTTTAGTTAAGAAAATTAATTTTCAACCAAGAAAGAAGATGAAGTATCAACAATTATTGATCTTTGATATTTGATAGTTCATATTTCAAACAGAAAAGTTTTCAATTTCAAATCAAAAATAGTTGAATTCAGCAACAAAAGACAAATTTGAAGAAAAAATCTGGAATTCTCAGCCAAGAAAGATTTTTCAGTCAAGAAGAAAACAAATTTGAATCAAATTGTTGAATTTTCAAGCCAGAAAGTCGAATTACCAAAATAGTTGAATGTGGAACCCAGAAAGACGAATTTTGATCAAACAAACAAAAATTTATCCAAAAAGGATGACTTTTTACAAAATTGTTGCGTTTTTAACAAAATAATTAAATTTTCAACCAAAAAAATTAGTTTTATAACAAAGTAGTTAAATTTTTAAACCAACAAGACGAATTTTCATTCAAAAAAGATTTTCCAGTCAAGAAGGAAAAATTTTTTAACCAAATTGTTGATTTTTTGACCCAAAAAGACATATTTTTTACAGAATAGTTGAATTTCGAACCCGAAAATATGAATTTGCTACCCTACTGTTGAAATTTCAAGCCTAAAATACGAATTTTGAACGGAGCAGTGCAATTTTTAACCGAAAAATATCAATTTTTAACAAAAAATCTAATTTTTAACCAAATAATTAAATTTTCAAATAAATGGTTTCATTTTTGACCAAAACTGATACATTTTTTGCCAAAAATCTGCATTTTTAACCAAAAAGGTATACATTCATATCAAAATAGTTGAATTTTCAACAAAACAATTCAATTTCCAACCAAGAAGTATGACTTTTTAACAAAATTGTTGAATATTCAACTTAAAAAGATAAATTTTTGACAAAAAAGGGAATAAATAAATTCTCAGTTAAGAAAATTAATTTTCAACCAAAAAAGAAAACGAAGTATCAACGATAATTGGTATCTGATATTCGGTAGTTGATATTTCAAACAAAAAAGTTTTTAATTTAAAATCAAAAACAGTTCATTTCAATCACAACAGACAACTTTGAAGGAAAAATGTGGAATTCTCAACCAAGAAAGATTTTTCAGTCTAGAAGAAAAAAATTTGAACCAAATTGTTGAATTTTCAAGCCAGAAAGACGAATTATCTACAAAACAGTTAAGTTTCAAAAAAAAGGTAAAGTTCAATCCAATTTTTGAATTTCCTATCAAAATAGTTGAATGTAGAATTCAAAAAGACGAGTTTTCAAAAAAAAAAATAATAATTTTTGACCAAAATGGTTTACTTTTTAACAAAATTGTGGAATTTTCAACAAAATAATTAAATTTTCAATATTGTAATAAAATTTTTATTCAAAAAAGAGGAATTTTTGATCAAAAATGGATTTTCAACCGAAAAGAATGAACTTTCAACCAAAAATAGTTGGATTTTCTTATTGGGCTCTATTAATTCAGTTCGCATTTAAGTCGAAAAAAAGTGAAAAAGATGGGTATAGGGGAAAAATTGTGAAGCCTGCGATAAATAAGTAGGAATTTTGATAATATATAGAATAAATGATAATAGTTTAAATAAATATTAATGTACATTTTTAATACTTTTAAAATAATAGCTTAGAAGGCTAAAAATTTTGCTTAGAATTAAAGTTAATTTTCCACTACACATTTTTAAATCCGGGCTACACAAAGTGTGTCAGACTACGGAGCATTTTAGGACCGTTTTTTTTTCTGTCATTTAGAATTTTGAGACTATAATTTTAAAGAAATACAATTTATCTATCTTATTATAACACAAAATTCGGTTTACCATTTACGGAAATGAAAAGCAATTATTAAAACATGAAATCATAAAAATATTTTTCATTTGGCAACAATTTTGAAGAAAGCCACTGGACCTCACTCAGATAATATTATTTAATTAAAAAATAAATCCTATGCTTCCAAAAACCCGGACAAAGTGAAAATCCCTGTAGGACAAAAGTCGCATGCTTCAAAAAGAGGACATGTCCTCTTTTAAATAAATATAAAACATTTTACAAAACAATAATATATTACTACACAATTTTAGAAGATGAAATTTTCTCACGAAATACTTTATTTTTACTAAAATCAAAAATTTGTTGGGGTATTACAAAAAGCAGCTAAACTGCATAATTATAATTATTTTTCACGGTAATAGATTTAATTGAACCCGAAACACCTCCTTTCATCATTTTTCAAAGTTTTAATGGATGATAGTTTCAAAACACAAAATTTTACAATACAAAATCAGTCTCATTCTTTCAAAAAACTACAAAAATACAATTTTTTGAGAATGTCAATGTGAGCTTGGCCATAGGGCAAAGATAGGTAAAGGGGCGAAATCAAAAACAAGGTTCAAGATAACTTGCAGAAGCCAATTCTTGACCAATTTCAGATTTTTGTTTCAGAAAAATTTTTTATTCCGTTTTAATGAGATCTGTGTGGGCAAGAGTTTAAATTTTTGTATGTTTAAACATTTATGTTATTGCAAATGACGAAAGAAAAATGTCAATTTTTCATTTTTTCATCTTCTCGTAACAATTTTTCCTATACTCACTAAAATCAGTATCGCTTGGATTTAATGTACGGGAATATTTGGAACAAAACGAATCTGTCAGTTGTGAAGTTAATTATTATACAAAAATTGAATTTATAAATAATCAACATTAAGGATTTTTGAAATTAAATAATAGACTTTTGCGTGCAAAATATATTTCTGCGTTAAAATTACTTGTTTTTATCGACCAGGTGATACTTGATCATGAAAATTTGTCATCCGATATTCCTCGTTAATTTTATAAACAAATTTTATTTGAAAAATGTACACTATAGACATTTATAGACAGAAAGAAATTATTTTTCTCTTAATTCTCCTCAAATTATGTTGCTAGTTGGGTCTTTTGATGAAAATTTGTCGTTCCATATTTTATATTAATTTTATAAACAAATTATATAAACAGATACCCCGTGTGGAAATTTGAAGGGAGACAGAAATAGTTCTATCTATTCATTCTCTCCAAGTTATGCTGCGAGAGTTGTTTAGTAATGCAAATTTGTCATTAGACATTAATTGATGGTTTTATAAAAATTATGTGAACAAATTACCCATGTGGACATTTAAAGGCAAATGAAAATAATTTGCTCTCTTAATTGTTTGTAAATTATGGTGCCAGTGATATGTAGAGTGTAATCAAAAATCAAAATGTGTCATCAGATATTATTTGTTGATCTTTTAATCAAATTATATAAACAAATGATCAACGCAGACCTCGGATTCATTTGAGGAATTCAAAACAGTGTCAATAGGAGCATAATTTAAAAAAAATAGTAGCAGAATAGTGTCATATAATTTTTTAAATATTTAATCGAGGGGTCAAATATTTTTAAAATCTGGTATACAATATGCAACTCCCATAGAATTGCATGAAATCATTTCTTATCTTTTAAAATCCCCTAAAATATTTAAAATCCATTGAAATCCTTAAAGAACCCCTGAAATCTCTGATCCTCTAAAAATTCCTGACAAATTCATCAATCTTTTTTAAATCCCTTGGAATCTTTAAAATCCCTTGAAATCTTATCATTTCTTTTGAAATCCTATGAATCCCTTGAATATGGCGAAATCCTTTAAAATCTTTTAAATATCCCGTAAAACATCTTTCAATCTATAATATCATTCAAAATTCCTTTAAAAATTATAAGATCTTTAAAATGAAATTTTTAAAATCCTTGAAAATTTTAAAATCCTTGAATTCTGGTAAAATCCTCTGAAATCGCTGGAAAATTCTTCAATATTTTTAATCCCTTGAAATCTATATAAATTTCTTATAATCTTATGGAACTTTTTAATTTCTCTTGAAATCCTATAAATCCCTCAAATATTGTAAAATTCCTTGATATCCCTTGGAATTTTATAAATACCGAAAAAATTCCTTTCAATCTTTTAAATCTTCCTAAATCTCAAGAAATCAGTTTAAACTCCTTAGAAATGTTTGAGTCTCTTGAAATTTTCTAAAATCCTATGAAATTCTTTGAAATCTCATGAAATTCGTCGGAATATTTTTAAATACCCTAAACTCTTTATAAACCTTTGAACATTTTAAAATCCCTTAAATCTTGTGAGATCCCTAGAAATATTTTGTAATCCCGTACCTTGAAACCTTCAATATTTGTTAAAATTCTTTTACAAATTGAAAAATTTTTCAAATCCTCTGAAACCATACAATCCGTAGAAATCTTCGAAATTCTTTTATACCTTTGATACCCTTTTAAAATTTCTACATATTTTTTTTCCTCTAGAAATTTCTTTGCATCTTGTAAAATACCCTGAATCTTTTAAATCCTTTGAAAACCATTGAAATTTTCTAAACTTTTAAAGTCCTCGAAAATCCTATGAAATCGTGTATGTATGATAAAATCCCTACAAATTCCTTGAAATATTCAAAAATTCCGTAAATTATCTTGAGATTTCTTCAAAAAATTTTCAAACTTTGAAATCAGATGATACTTCTTGAAATCTCTTAAAATCCCTTGAAATTTTCTGAAATTCCTTGGAATCAGTTGAAATCCTTTAAAACTTCTTGGATTCTACTCAAATCTGTTGAAACCTCATGAAATTTTTAGAAATTCCTTGAAATGTTTTGAAAATTTTTGAATTCTTTTGAAATTTTAAAAATCTTTTTAAATTTCAATTTTTGTAAGGAATTTCACTGAAAATCAGTGAAATCTCATGGATTCAAATTTAGTACTCTATAATGGCTCTTTTAAATGATTTTTTACTTCTGTTTACAAAAATATGGAAAATAGAATAATTTGCATTAAATTGAAAATATTATATCCGTCATATTACCACATCAATCTCAAAGAATTTTTTAAGCTGCCAATGAAAAGATCACAAATATTTATAACATTACAAAAAAGACCAGTTTAAAAAAAATACAAATTGCTTTCTGCAAAAAAATTGTATTAGGTATTTTTCAAAAAAGTTCTGAATGGATAACTTCTTCAAAAATAAAAATATTTTGCAGGAATTCAAAAAGATAATGAAGAAAAAGAATTTGATGAAACTAAATAAATCTGAATAAAATTTTCTGTGAAAAAAAGAAGGCCTTGGGCTCTGCTGGGTTTCGAGCCCAGGACCTTCCGATTGCCGATCGAATGCTCTTAATCGTAAGATCCTAGGTTCAAGACCCAGCAGAGTCAAAGACATTCCTTTTTTCACAGAAAATTTTATTCAAGATTTTATCTAAAATTTCCAATTTGCATTAAGTGACATAAAACATTTTTAAATTTGATTGGTCAATTGCGTCAATATGAGTAGATTTCTGAATTTATAAAACTTTCAAAGAAACTATAAATAAAGACAATATGTGAAGTACATAAGTTGTTTCGTTTTCAATGACAGTTTGGTTTGAAACTTGAAAAAGAAATTCAAATAAAATTTACGTTTTTTAAGTTCTTTTGAAAATTTACTTATCTTTGAAAATCACTTTTGAACAGTTTTTGTTTCATTTGTAATCATTTATTTCGAATGGTTTGATAACGCTAATTTTTTTACTTTAAATTTGTACGTCTTATTTTATATTTTTATATATGAATTAATTTTTTTCAGATTCTTTGATATTTCTGTTCAATTGTCCTTGGATTTTTTTTCATTTATTGAAAAAATTTGAATTGTGGATTAGAAACTTTGAATTTCTAATTTACCTTGAGATTGAAATGCCAATTAATAAAATGTGTTGGAAACTTTGAGTAAAATGATTAAACCGAATTCAAATTTTTAATATTGGTCTTAAACCTATGAAAAAGTTTTTTTTTCTAAGAGTGTCGAAAACATCACGAGATCCAATTAACATCCATTGAATGTGTGTAAACTTGCAAACTATAATGACCTTAGCAACTATCCTAAAAAAAAGAATAAATAAAAGAGGAAATTTTTCCCAACCGCAAGACGTAAATCAGATTCCTATACATAATTATGATTCACACTCTTCAGTAAAAAATTGTCGGAAATTGTAAATCCCTCCCGCTTTTTGTGTGTGCAAATTTGAAGCAGAAACTTCAACACTAAATTAAAATGTTTCTCCAGATAAAATAATAAATACAGCATACTTGATTAACTCCTTTTCATTACCCAGCGGACACGTTCTGTAACATTTATATGTAACGTTGTTACAGCCAGGTAAAATAACAATTACAGAAGAGGAAGATCACACTATTGTATAGCGATGTTATTGTAAAGAGACATAGCAGTTCTGGAATTCTGGAACGTAACAGATATGTAACAGAGTGATAGAACTGTTACATTACAATAATGTTATACTCACACGTGTTCTAGAACATGTATTCTATAATTGTTCTATACTCAATCCGTCACTACGTAATATTTGTTCTAGATCATTTGTTACATCAGTGTTCCACACCCATTCCATAACAAAACCATTACCATCACAAAACAAATTTATAATGTGATGCTATTGCTTTTTTCAGAACAACTGTTCTGTATTCGTTCTGTAAGAAGGTTACGTAACAATTACGTACGGGCTTTTCAATATGGTTTCATCACCTTATCAGAATTTTCAATGTAGCAGATGTGTAACCGAATTATAGAACTGTTATGTCATGGGAATGTCACGGTTCTTCTTGAACACTTTTTATTCACAACTGCTCCACAATCGTTCCGTAACAATTACAAATATTTTTTTGTGAACACAAGAATGGGACATGCATCTCAGTAAATATATAATGAATGTAAAATATTATTTGAACAAAAATTTATAAGAATATTTCATTATTATTATTATTATTTAAGACAAAAAGACAGCATAAGCTTGTACATATTGCCTATATTAGCCTAACAATAATTCATTCGTGACTGTAGTAATTAGCATATTCTATTAGTCAACAGGTTAGTAACTAAAATAAGAAACAAAAAATAAAACAAAAATAAAATAAAATATTGATTCGTTTCAACATTTACATAGAAATTAAATAAAAATTAAGTGTTTAACAATAGTATAAAGTAAAGCACTGATTTCTATCGAAATCTTATACTGGAAGAATTTCATTCTGCTATAGACTGCTGCGGACGGAAAATTTCCGCATTTTAAATGCACGGTTTTTTTTGTCCTTTATTCACAACACATTTTTTCACATAAAGAAATCATCCAGAGAATTTTACTTATCCTTCAAGATTTCGAAGGTCTCTATCAGATCCCCTCTTTTCCTCCGACTTTTTAGTATAGGTAAATGCAGTTTGCTTAGTCTTTCCTCATATGACAGTCCTGACAATCCTGCTGGTGTTTTTGTTGCTCGACTCTGCATCTTTTCAATCACCTCTATGTCCTTCTTTAAATAAGGCGACCATATTTGGTAACCAAATTCCAATATTGGGCGAACATACATTTTAAAAATTTTACTAAACAGTGAAGGAGATACGGAGTGGAAGGCTTTTTTATCCTACAGATAATTCGTTTGTCTGGCTATCATGTTTGTATGTTCCACCCATTTTAGATCCCTCGTAATAGTAATTCCCAGATCGACTTGCTAGAAAACCGACTTACTCGGCACTCCAACTAGAAAGTACTGTTTACACGATTTACTATTCACTAAATGTTAGACAGTGCATTTCTCTATGTTGATGCCACATTTCAGCCATATTTCCATCCATTCGATAATTCTATTCAAGTCATCTTGTATATCGCCCGATAGAAAAGATGCACAAAAAATCTTGGTATCATCTGCAAAAAGTCTGCCCACTGTCTTCAAACCTTTCAAGATGTTTGCCACATATGTTACGAAGAGAATTGAGCCCAGGGCTGATCCTTGGGGAACACCACTTAAGTCCTCGTACCTGTCCAAGTAAACATTGCCCACCCTGATTACAGAAGATCTATTTAACGAAAATTCCTTAATCCAATTAAGTGGCTTACCCCTGATCCCGGAATGCTCCAGTTTTAACAACAACCTCCTGAAGGTTACCCGATTAAAAGCTTTTGCGAAGTCTAGATAAACAACATCAACCGGATTCCCAGCGTCAAGGTGTGGTGTCTAGTTGTCTAGGCAGTGTAGAAGATTAGTCACCATTGATGGCCCAGGAACCAATCCGTTCTGTTTATCAGGAATCACTCCCTTCTCAGGTATAAATGGAGTAATCTTGTTGACAATTATCCTCTCCATGGGTTTACAGACTACTGATGTCAACGAGACTGGTCTATAGTTCTTCGGTTCAGTCTTGTCATCATTTTTATACATAAACGTGACCGTAGCTGTTTTCCATTCAGGTGGCAGCTTTCCTTCCTCGAACGATTTTTACATTATGTCTGCCACCAATGGTGCCACAGCCCCTACGCAGGCCTTCAGCGTTCGAGCATCAATCCCATCCGACCTCGGAGCAGTGTATGGATTCAGGGAACTAAACACTTCCTCATCTTCCTGAACTGTAAACTGCACCTCCGATAAAGGGTCCACTACCCTTGGTTCGCCTCTTACACTAGAGACAGGCCCATCCGGTTCTTATACATAAGTCTTCCTGTTCTGAGCTGCCAACACGTTCACAATTTCCTGTGGATCATGCGTCAAGCCTCTTTTCCAAGCTTTCATTGAATCTGGGGTTCTTAGAAACTAGGCTGTACGTAAGTATCTGTAGGAAAGTTTGGCACCAGAGTTCTCTAATTTCTCCTCGAACGATCTTCTAGCATCCCGAATATTTCCCGTGAGCTTGTTAGCCGATCTCCTGCAGACCTCGTAATCCTTAGCTCTACCAGATAATCGATGTTTGTCCCAGACTTTCTTCTTTTTCTCCGAGAGCTTTTGAATCATTCTTGGGATCCAGTGTTTGTTACGTTTCTTTCTCCTCCTAGTAACTCTGGGTACGTTTTTCTCGACCAGCCTATCATAAAGTTCTTGGAATGTACTCTATTTCCCATCCACCGTCTATTCATTATAGACTTTCAAATATAGGATACAGACGTGATCACTCTTTACTATTGGTGGCATATAATTAATACCTGTAATCATATTTTCCTCATTCAGAAAAAAACGAAATCTAAAATAGAAGGGGTATTACTTTGTCTGAATCTCGTTGGTTGAGGTACATGTTGGATGAGATTGCTAGAAGATTGTGGTAGCCCTAGCTAATGTAAGCAGCCATTCTATGGATGGAAAGTTGAAATCCCCGAAGAGGAACATATTCTCACGACTCGCTGCTAATCCCACATTCCTTATTACCATCTGTTCATTGCCCGTCTCGTTTGTGGAATGGGATGGCCTATATAGACAACCTATGAGCAAAGTCGTAGTTCCTAGTCTAAAATTCAGCCATAGTGCCTCACAAGACTGATCCACCAAATTATTTAGTTCATCGTCCAGAGCTACTTTCGGTACAAACCCACAAATGAAATCACTGATCTAAATTGCAACTCCTACTCTTCTTCTACCTGGACGATTAGTTACTTGGCCTCCTGTTAGTTGACAGAACAATCGTGGGAATGCCACCTCTATATTTAATTTCAAGATTTTCCTCTCCATTTTTCTTTCTTTTCTCAAGCTTTGATAGAACTTGAGCCATGAAATCACGTTGCATTGTTCGGTCTTGTTTGACATATGCACCTCCCTTATTTAATTGATTGACCCTCATCACCATGTTCGCTTCCTCCTGATTTGTAAAGATCATCTTCAGGGGTCTTGCTGACAGGCTGCGGTCGCCTACTTCTCCCTCTCCACTTGACAGCTTTCCAAGCCTATGAACATTGATTCTTTCTTGTTAATAGTTAGATTCTGAACCAATTTACATACCCTTTTAAATCATCAGCTATCCTATCCTTGGGTTTCTTCTCAGTAGACTCTATTATGTTAAATATCACATTCCTTGAACTTCGCTGTCTTTCCTCCATCTCTCCCAGAAGATGAACTTCATTCTTTAGTTTCTATTCTGGATGTATTTTACTCATTAGACCTGCAACTTTTCCCTCCAAATCTTCGACTTTTTCCTTACAGCCAGTGACTCCCTCCGTCAAGTTGAAGAGTTTATCTGAGACGTCATCCACTTTAACCTTGATATACTTTATATTTTTATCCTTTCGTGCCGTGTTTGTATCCATGTGAGACACAATTGTGTTCAAACGTTGTAGTATTTCGCTATCATTCTGCGAAAAACTACTTGGGAAATTGGAACGCTTCAGACCACAATTTTTTATCACTACACCATCGGGGAGAGTTCCGTATCTTGATGCACATCCCTGATGATAAGTATGTACTTTCACACCTTGGACATGTTAAGTCCGCTCTCACCGGCAACTGCTCACAGTGGGGACACAGTGGCGTAACTACTGTACAGCGAAACCCCGCATTGCGGGGGGTGGGGGGGGAGCTCCTCTTGCGAGGGACCTCTTACGCTAAGCAGCTAAAATCTATTTAGGGGTCATCCATAAATTACGTAAGAAGATTTGGGGACGATGTGTTAGACCAAAAGTGAATTTTCTCTTGAAGAAACTGTGTAATTTATTGCATTATAAGTCTTTCAATAATGTTAAAAAATTTGACTTGAAACGCTTTAGATCCCTGAAATTTCAAGTAAAAATATTGCATTTGAAACAATATAGATAAAATTTTATCCAAGTAAATGGATTTTCAACTAAAAAACTCATTTTTCAACAAAATACGTGTATTTCCAACCAGATAGTTGTTAGTTTGCATTTTTAAATAAAAACATGAAATTTCTACTAAGAGAGATAAATTTTAAAACCAAAAAGACAAATTTTCAACAAAAGAGTTCAATTTTGAACGAAGAAAAATTTTTTAGTCAATAAAGAAGAAAAATTTCATCTAAATTGTTCAATTTTCAAGCCAAAAAGACGAATTTTCTACATAACATTTGTTTTTTTTTTAACCCGAAAATATGACTGTTCGGACAAAAAGATCAATTTTCCACAAAAAGAAAAAGAATTTTTAACAAAATACATAAATTTTCGGCCAAGAAGATTAATTTTCGACCCAAAAAGATGAATTTTCAACCGAATAGTTAATTTCAACCAAAAAAAAAGGAATTTTCAAGAAAATAGTTGAATCCTCAACCAAACAGATTAATCTTCAACCAAGCAGTTGCATTTATAACAAAAAAGATGAAATTTCTACCAAAAAAGATGAGTTTTCAAACCAAAAAGACGAATTTCCAACGAAAGAGTTGAATTTTTAACCAAGAGAGATTTTTTAGTCAATAAAGAAGAGAAATGTCATCAAAAATGTTCAATTTTTAAACCAAAAAGATGAACTTTCTACAAAACAGTTGTATTTTCAACCCGAAAATATGAATTTCCAACCAAGAAAATTAATTTTCTACCAAAAAATGCATTTTCAATAAAATACATCAATTTTTAACTAAGAATATTAATTTTCGACCCAAAAAGACAAATTATCAATAAAATACATAAATTTTTTACCAAATAGTTGAATTTTCAACTATAAAAGATTAATTTTCAACTAAAAACATGAAATCTCGAACGAAAGAGATGAATTTTTGAACCAAAAAAACAAATTTTCGACAAAAGAGTTGAATTTGTAACCAAAAAAATTTTTTAGTCAAAATAGAAAAAAAATTTTAACCATAATGTTCAATTTTTAAGCTAAAAAGACGAATTTTCTACAAAACAGTTCAATTTCCAGCCCGAAAATATAAATGTTCAACCAAGAAGATTAATTTTCTACCAAAAAAGATGAATTTTAACAAAGTACATTTCAACCAAGAAGATTAATTTTTGACCCAAGAAGACCAATTATCAATAAAATACATTAATTTTTCACCAAAGAGTTCAATTTTCAAATAGATGAAAATTTTCAAATAGATGAATTTTGAAACCAAAGAGACAAATTTTTAACATAAGAGTTGAATTTTTAACCGAAAAAGATTTTTAAGTCAAAAGAGAAGAAAAATTTCAACCAAAATTTTCAATTTTTGAGCCAAAAAAGAATTGTTTACAAAACAGTTGTATTTCCAGCCCGAAAATATGAATGTTCAACCAAGAAGATTAATTTTCTACCAAAAAAGATGAATTTCAACAAAATACGTCAATTTTCAACGAAGAAGATTAATTTTTGACCCAAGAAGACGAATTATCAATAAAATACATCAATTTTTTACTAAATACTTGAATTTTCAAGTAAAGAGATTAATTTTCAACCAAGAAGATCAATTTTCAAATTAAATGTTGAATCTTTAATAAAAAAAATGAATTTTAACAAAATAGTAAAACTTTCAACAAAGTAGTTGAATTTTGAGAAAAAAAGATGAATTCTCGATGAAATATGTAATAGTTGATATTTCAACCAAAAACAATTTCAATTTTAAATCATAAAAGTCTGAATTCAACCAAAAGAGACGAATTTTCAACGAAATAGTTAAATCCATAACTGAAGCAGATTAATTTACAACAAAACAGTTGCATTTTCAACTAAAAAGATGAATTTTCTCCAAAAAAAGAGGAATTTTCAACAAAATACATAAATTTTGATCCAAATAATTAAATTTTCAACTAAGAAGACTGTATTTTTACCAAAAAGATGAATTTTTATTAAAATACATGAACTTTCAATTGAATGATTGAATTTTCCACTAAAAAATAGAAATTTTTAACCAAAGAAATGAACTTTTAATTAAAATGATGAATCTTCTACCAGAAAAATAAATTTTCAACAAAGTAGTTCAACTTTCAACCAAGTACGTGAATTTTTAGCAAAAGAGATTAATTTACAACGAAAAATGTAATAGTTAATATTTGAACTAAAAGCGACATTACTTTCAAATAAAAAAACATTCAAATTTAACCAAAAGACGAATTTTCAACAAAATAGTTGAATCCTCAAACAAAGCAGATTAATTTTCTACCAAACATTTGCATTTTTGTCCAAAAAGGATCAAATTTCTACCAAAATAGATGACTTTTCTTATTCAATTCGCATTTGAGTTGAAATCAAGAAAAACGGCAGAAGAGGGAAATAGGGAAAATACTGTGAAGCCTGCGATAAGTACAAATAGAAATTTTGATAATTTATAAGCTAAAGTATAATAGTTTAAATAATTTTTGATACTATTTCAGAAATCTTGAAATTTTCTCTTCTAAAACTAATTTTATTAAGGTTTTACTTTTATTTAATTAATAGAATTTATATTTATATCTTTTCCCTAAGTTAATAAAATCGTAGTAAGATTTCGGAGGGGTGGAGGGTCGGAACAAATCTTACGGTATCTTATATTGGGGTGGGGGGTTAAAATTTCAGAAAAACATCTTATTTAATTTGTGAATGCTCCCTAAGTTTTTATTTTTTAATTTATCGGAATTTTTTTTATGTACTACTGAGTAATTTATAACTCGGGGTTTTTCTTGAAATATGATAATACATTTCATCATATGAACTGCTCGTTTTTTATAGGGGCCACTCAAAAAATGTTACAGGGGGGCCTTCACATTTCTAGTTACGCCACTGTGGGGACATTTTCTGTTTTTACTTCCTCGGAGATCGAGTTTTTTTTATCTTTGTCACTCATGTTTCCGGATTGATCGCAAATCACGACCACATAGCGATTTTTAGGTTAGGTTCGTTGATTGACGTTGATCGAAGTACTTAAAAGGATTTTAAAAAAAACTATAATTGGGCCACACTAAGCAGTCAATCCACTTACAACCTGGACAAAATTAAAACTGTCACCAGTTCTTATACCTTTCACTTTTTGAGGTTATGTTTTTGTCACACCTATGCAGTCTAAAAAGACGATAAACACTCACTATTATGCATTAAATTAGTTGCTTTCATTTATTTCAAAAAGGAGCTTCAGAGCACTCACCGCACTCACCGCTTTCTTTTCAAAAAACCATTTTAAAAAGAAGAACAGAAACTTTTTCGTGAATTCGATTTTTAAAAACATTTTTTAAAGACCATATGTACATATTAGTATGGAAAATATAACAAACGGTAATGGAAATGACATAGTTTGATAATAATATTGTTATATTTCTATTATTTAACAACGTTACACACGTGTACACGATGTTCTGTAACGGGTACATAAATTTGTGATGTAATAGTTATGTATCACTGTTACATATCTTTTATGTATTTGAATTTCATATTTGTTGCGCGAGGGTTACAAATCTTTGTAATACTGTTACGGAATTGTCACAAAACATTCAAAAACATTATAACACGGGAAATTGTTCAGAACCGGTTAAAGAACAAATTTACGTCGTAACACTGTTAAAGATTTGTGGCGGCCATGTTACAGAACAGTTTTTCTTTGTAATGCTAGTACAGAATTATTAGGGATCTGCAACTATTCTGTAACCGTTACAGAATTGTTACATCAATTTGTAGACGACATTATTCGTCTCCTGTTCTAAACGTGTTCCCAACCAGTTACATAACATGTCCTTTTCTGTTATATAACAGTGACATCACGGTTATATATCAGTGTCCACTGGGTTATGTTAATACAACCATTTCTAAATACATATATTATTGATTTGGATATTGGACTCAAAAACGGAAGTGAGAACACCGAAGTAGAAGAAACTTGTCAGAAGAACTTTATGTTTCTCATCAAATCTTCCTGACCAACAAAAAAGAAAAAGCAAGAAAGAGTGTCAGATGACGTGATTTTTAACCCCGAGTTAAACATTCGATTATGTAAATTCTTTTCAAAGTTTTTATTTAACATTGGATTAATGACTTTTCCATTTTTTTTTCTTTCCAAGTATTTTAGATGCCGCAAAACAAAGACTGAAGGCTTGTCAATAGTGGAAAGATACATTAGGATTCGAAGAAAAAAGGAACAAATTATAACTTGGAGGAAAAAATTTGTTTATTTTGCGTCGAAAGTTCAAGCGCAAATTAATGGTGATTCGAGTCACACGACGTTGGATTCAAAACATTGTTTTCTGACAATTACAAGAAATTAAACTACGTATACAAGAGTAATGAAAAGGAAACATTGATTAATTAGTTTACTAGCAATATTATATGCGCCTTAAAGTGCGCGGGAAAAATTGCATTGCCAAAAATGACGTACAAATATAAAAAAATTACTCCGATTTCAATTTTATATTGTAAAGTTTAATAATTAAAAAAAATAATTTGAGGGGCATATTGATTTTGAAATGTTTTCAATTTGAAACATCAAATTTAAAATAATTCAATATTGAATGCCTCGTTCTTGCATGACTTCATTTTTAGGGGAAATTTTTTTCTTTTTCACAGATTAATTTCGAAAGTGGCTTCGAAAATAAGAAGGCCACTTTGTAAAATTGTCAAGTTTAAAAACTGAAAAAAAATAATTTGAGGCATATTGATTATGAAATGTTCATTGTAAAACATTATCAAATTATATATAATTCAATATTGTATGTCAGGTTCTTGCATGGTTCTACTTTTGGGGCAAAATTTTTTTATTTTTTCACAGATTAATTTTAAAAGAGGCTTGGAAAATTAGAAAGCCACTTGGTGAAATTGTAAAGTTTAATAACTTAAAAAAAGCAATTTGAGGCATATTGATTTTGAAATGTTGACTGTAAAACATTATCAAATTTAAAATAATTCTATATTGTATGCCTGGTTCTTGCATGGTTATATTTTTAGGGCAAAATTTTTTCATTTTTTCACAGATTAATTTGGAAAGGGGCTAGGAAAACTAGAAGGCCGCTTTGTAAAATTGTAAAGTTTGATATCAAAAACATTATTTGAGGCATATTGGTTTTGAAATATTCAGTGTAAAAGATTATCAAATTTAAAATAATTCAATATTGACTGAATGCTTGGTTCTTGCATAGTTTCATTTTTAGGTCAAATTTTTGTTCACAGATTTATTTGGGAAGGGGCTTGGAAAATTAGAAGGCCGCTTTGTAAAATTGTAAAGTTTAATAATTAAAAAAATAATAATTTGAGGCATATCGATAATGAAATGTTCAATGTAAAACATTATCAAATTTAAAATAATTCAATATTGTATGCCAGGTTCTTGCATGGTTCTACTTTTGGGGCAAAATTTTTTTATTTTTTCACAGATTAATTTGGAAAGGGGCTTGGAAAAGTAAAAGGCCGCTTTGTAAAAGTGTAAAGTTTGATAACATCAAAAAAATAATTTGAGGCATATTAGTTTTGAAAAATTTAATGTAAAACATTATCAAATTAAAAATAATTCAATGTTGATTGAATGCCTGGTTCTTGCATGGTTTCATTTTTAGAGCGAATTTTTTTTTGTTAACAGATTAGTTTGGAAAGGGGCTTAGAAAGTTAGAAAGCCACTTTGTAAAATTGTGAAGTTTAATAATTTAACAAAAATAATTTGAAGCATATCGATTCTGAAATGTTCAGTGTGAAACATCAAATTTGAAATATTCAACATTGAATGTCTAGTTCTTGCATGGTTTTATTTTTAGGGCAGAATTTTTTTTCACAGAATAATTTGGATAGGGGCTTCGAAAATCCGAAGGCCACTTTGTAAAATTGTAAAGTATAATAACTTCAAAAAAATAATTTGAGGCATATTGATTCTGAAATAATCAATGTTAAACATTATCAAATTTGAAATAATTCAACATTGATTGCCTGGTACTTGCATGGCTTCATTTTTAGAGCAAAATTTTTATTTCTCATAGATCAATTTGGAAAGGGGTTTGGAAAATTAGAACGGCACTTTGTAAAATTGTAAAGTTTGAAAACTTAAAAAAAGAAAATAATTTGAGGCATATTGATTTTGAAATGTTCAATTTAAAACATTATCAAATTTGAAATAATTCAACATCGAATGCCTGGTTCTTGCATGGTTTTATTTTTAGGACAGATTTTTTTATTATTTCACAGAATAATTTGGGAAAGGGCTTGGAAAACTAGAAACACATTTGTAAAATTGTAAAGTTTAATACCTACCTAATCAATGTTCCATATATTTTTATAACCGTTCAAAATAATTTTGAATTGCCCTTCCCGTGCAGAAATTTCGAAAGGGTTCTAGTGGAGCTCTGACGAGTTTTCCCTATTTCTAATCTAATCTTTCGCGATTATAGGAAAATATTATAGGAATTATTATTATTATTATTTTAAATTATATCTCAGACTTCAGATGGTTACAGCCCAATATGTCGAAGGCACTTTTTGAGTT
>JAUMHM010100607.1:0-18203 GCA_032362435.1 Melikaiella ostensackeni
TTAGTTGTATAAGCCAAAAGGTTTAATAAAACTGCTTAAAAAAAATAAGGCTCATTACTTTTCAATCAAACCCTGTAAGTAAGTGAAAATGGATTCATGGGGATTGGCAGTGATTCGTGAATTGATTTGCACTGAATTTGAACAATTCATAGACCAAAACCTTTTTTTTTTGATTGAATTCATGAAATATAATAAATAAATTGTTATTTTATAAACAATTATCCAAAGCAGGTGGTTATGTTGAAATAAATCAAGTTCTTACTATTGAAGCGGTCAAAAATTATACGAAAATGTCACGAAATTATCAGATTTATTCATCTAATAACAACTTATGATTGTTGGAACAAATTTAATTAACAAATGCATTGTCTGACTATTTTTAGAGGTAAAACCTTCGTTTTTCCAACGTATTGAACTGTAAATAACTAATTCCCAAACATTTTGGAAGCGTAAATGACAATCAATAATTTTCATTGTTATTAACAATTGTTTAAACAAATTTTTATCATCTTGGGCATTTTTTGAGAAAAAAATTCGTTTTCTTAGAGTATTAGCAGACTGTTATTTGGTAATGTCTCTGTGCTATCGGTCGAGAACAATTAATAATTGTTTAAACAAAATTAATTAAAAAATACATTTTTCGGCATGTATTTGTAAAAATTTGATTGAAACTATTCCATGGACTTTCCATAAACAATTTCAAGAAGGAAATTATACAAAAATTTCCATATTTTTGAAGACAATTTAATAAAAATTTCTGCAGAGGGAGCCCGAAGTGTTATTTCAATAAGAAATCTGGCGTTATATTCGCCATTGAACTACCCGTGATTTTAATATAATTCTCATGTATGAATTAATTTAAAGCTTGATTATAGTAATTATCTTGAATCATCATAGAAATTCAATGGAATTTTTGAGTTTCCCATATAGAATGAAGGTGATCAATGAAACCTGAATTCCACTAGTTCTCTCATATATGTGAACCAATTTTGTAAACACCAGTATTCCATGGTAATATAATAATATAATATTCTTTTTTCCGTAGAAAACCACATGTTATTTACCATACAAAATTCCAATAAGAATCTTCATGCGGAATTTCCGTAGAAAACTTCATGGAAAATTTTCGAACTGAAATGTGAAGTTGACATTTTTTGTAATAATTTTCATGGAATTTTTCATTAAAATATGGCATTCTATTTTGAAAAATTCTCCATAGAACCTGAAATAATTCTCACTGTGTGACTCATATTTAAGATAAATACTTTTTGGGATAATCCATGAATTTTTTCGAAATTCCCGTAAGTCACAGATTCACAGAAAAAAATGTACTGATTTTATCCAGTCACTCACGGTAAAACAACACCCAAGAGTGCTGTTTTTTTCTGGAGATTCATTCAACACCATACACGGTGTTAAACTGACAATTTTTTTCACCTGTAACGTTTTTTTATGGAATTTCATCAAATCTTGTTCAAATTCGTACTGGATTTCTATACAATACCTACATAATTGTGATTAACTTTATTATTAACTTCATTTCAGAATTATTTATCAGCCGGAACTTCAAAATTCGGTAGTATTGTAAACTATTAAAAATTTTATTATTCGGGAAATTTGCAATTCGTCATTTTTAATTTTTCGGCAATTTTATAATTTCGGGAATTTTCTTTTTAGAATATTTTCTTTTTCGGGAATTTCACAGTATCGGAAACTTTATTTTTCGGGATTTTTCAGTCATTTTCGGAAATTATTTACTATCGGAAATTTTCAAATTTGATGATGGCATAAACTGTCGAAATTTTATTATTCGGGGCCCTTCTAATCTGGTAAATTTAAATTGTCGAGAATTTCATTATTTCGGGAATTTCTTATTCGAATATTTTATTGTCGGGAATTCAAAAAATGTCGGGAATTGTAAGTTTCGGGATTTTTCAGTCATTCCATTCGAAATACTTTTCTATTTATAATCTCTTTATAACTGAGAGGATTTTTTTCTAAACGTTTATGAAATTATGAGAAGCTTGTGTTGAAAGTTCTGAAAAAGTACGGAATTTGAGAGATTCTGCGATTAGAAATGCAGAACCTGCCTGATTTGAAATGGATTCGATCAAATGACAAATAATTGCGAAATTGAGAAAGATGTAGGGTTTCTTGAGGAATTGCAAAAATAGTTGAATTTTCAACAAAAAGGTTAAACTTGCAACAAAATAGATGAATTTTAAAACCAAATAGTTGAATTTTCAACCCACAAACATGAATTATCTGCCAAAAGTCGAATTTTTAACCAAATATTTGAATTTTTGAATAAAAAACATAAGTTTTCAACCAAAAATAGAATAATTGCATTTTCCGTTTTAACAATCACTTTTCAACAAAAAAAAGAAAAACGAAACAAAAGAGTTAAGTTTCCAAGCTGAAAAATGAAATGTTTTAGAAAACAGTTGACTTTAAAACCTGAAAAGATTAATTTTTAACAAGAAGGGTAATTTTTCAATTAAAAAAGAATATTCTTCAACAAAAAATAGAAGAGTTGAATTTTCAAACGGAAAAATTAAAATTCAATCGAATGAATAATGAATTTCCAACAAAATAGTTGAATTTTCACCCAAAGAGGTGAATCTCAAAAAAATGAATCTTTAACAGATTAGTTCAACTTTGAACCAAGTAGATAAATTTTCAACCGAGAGAAATTAATTTTTAAACAAATAGTTGAATTTTCAACAAAAAGAATGAATTTTCAGCAAAAAAGTTGATTTTTAGCCAAATATTTCAATTCTCTACCAAATTGTTGATTTTTCAAGCCAAAAAAATGAATATTCTGCAACCAAATAGTTGGATTTTTAACTAAAATGACGAAGCTGCAGCCAAAAAAAATTAATTTTTTACAAAGTATTTCAACTTCAAACAAAGTGTTTGATTTTTTAGCCATAGAATATGATTTTTCAACGAAACATGTAATAGTTGGTATTTCAACCAAACATAATTTGAGTTTGAAATAAAAAATAGTTAAATTACACCAAGAAAGACGAATCTTAAAAAAAATACATGAATTTTCAACTAGAAAAGACCAGTTCTCAACCAAAAATGGGATAGTTATATGTTTAGTTAGAAAAATTAATTCTCAATCAAAAAGCAAACAAATTTTAAACCAACATTTCAATTTTCAACCAAAAAGAGAGAGAGAGATAAAGCTCCAACTAAAAAATAAATTTTCAACAAAGTACTTGAACTTTCAATCAAGTAGTTGAATTTTTGATCAAAAAGAAGTTTTTTTCAGAAAATAGTTGCATTTACAACAAAATAATTGAATTTTCAATAAAAAAAATTTATTCTTTACTAAAAATAGTTAGATTTTCTTTTAGGACTTCATCAAATCGGTTCGCATTTAAGCAAAAATAATAATAATAATAATAATAATAATAATAAGAAAAAGGGGAAGTTTTTTGGAAACAGGGGAGAAAAGACATTTTTTTTTTAAATCCATTACTTCCACAAAAAAAAACGAAGTGTCAACCAGTTGAAGTCAACAAAAAGAAACGAAACAAGAAGGTTAAGTTTCCAAGCTAAAAAACCGAATGTTTTAGAAAACAGTTGACTTTTAAACCGGAAAAGATGAATTTTCAACCAAATAGTTGAATGCTACTAAAGAGATGAATTTTTAACATAATAGTGGAATCCTCAAATGAAAAGATGAATTTTCAACAAACAAGATTAATTTTCTACCCAAAAAGACAAATTTCAAAATTATAAATGATTAATTTTCAACCAAAAATGGAATAGTTAAATTTTCAGGAAAAAATTTTTTTAACCAAATAAACAACGAGTTTCCAAGAAAATAGTTAACTTTTCAAACGAAGAGGTGAATTAAAAAAAAAGGAATTTATAACAGAGTAGTTTAACTCTCAACCAAGCTGATGAGCTTTTAAGCATGAAAGATGAATTTTTAACCAAATAGTTAAACTTTCAACAAAAAAGAATCAATTTTCTGCTTATAAGGTTGATATTTCACCAAGAAACACAATTTTTCAACCAAAAGAATTAATTTTTTACAAAGTATTTCAACTTCGAACCAAGTAATTGATTTTTCAACCATAAAATATGAATTTTCGACGAAATATGTAATAGCTAATATTTCAACCAAACATGATTTGAGTTTGAAATAGAAAATGGTTGAATTTGATCAAAGTAGACAAATTTTGAACAAAATACGTAAGTCTTAAACTAGAAAAGATCCGTTATCAACCAAAAATAGGATAGTTATATATTTAAAAAAAAATAATTCTCAACCAAAAAGCAAACGAATTTGAAACCAACGACATGAATCTTTAACTCAAAAATGAATAAATAACAAAGTACTTCAACTTTCAATCAAGCAGTTGAATTTTTGATAAAGAAAGAAGACCTTTTAACAAAATAGTTGCAGTTACAACAAAATAATTGAATTTTAAATCCAAAAAATTTACTTTTTATCAAAAATAGATAGATTTTCTTATTGGGTTTTATCAAATCGGTTCGCATTTGAGCGAAAAACAAGAAAAAAAGGGAAGTTTTTCGGAAACAGGGAAAGTTTTTTGGAAAGAGGGGGAAGAAGAAAATTTTTTCCAAAGCGTTACTTCCGCTAACCTTACTCGTGCCAGTGTTACCAACCTTAATTTTTTGCGCGACCCCCCGCCCCCTCAAATTGGTAACGTAGTTTATAAATGGCCCCTTACTTGCCTCTTTGAATTTACACCCTGAGCGACCTCGACTTTATTACCGTAAGCCGAAACGAACTTAGCGCTTAACTTACTTTACTAGTTTCTGAGATAAGGGTAATTCCACGTTGCTTCAATTACACTAAGACATAAAACTTCTCTTAATCGCGATTCGAAATCGCTGGACTTAGTTCTCGAAAATTGTTTTTCGTTAAAATATACGAATTTTATATGGAAAACCCAATTTCCGGCAAAAGCTTTTCAATTGAAAGTAGAATTGTTGCTTTTAAGAGGATCAGTTTCAAATTTTCCGTGTTGAAAAATAGAGTGGGCCCCCGCAGGGGCCCTCGGAATTGCCTCAGACCAATGAGGTCCCACGTGGGCAATCCAGACTTGGCTCCTTATGGAAACGACATGCTAATCCATAAGGATCCAGCATCGGCTTTCCTCATGACTGCTTTTATGATTGCTCTCAAGGGGCCCTCGTAGGCCCCTCACAGTTGCCTTGACAATAAAATTCAAATTTTTAGAAATGCCTTTAATAATTTTTATCAGACTTCCCTCTTTCCTGTAGACCAACTTACTATACTGTTTATAACTTTTTTTAGGCAGACACTCCGCACGCGTATCAAAACTTGTTCAAATTGTCTTTATTTTCAATAACTGCAAATTTAAACTAGATTTTGTTACTATTTGACACAGAAGACAACTTATAATTATGACAACAACAAGATCGTTTGATTTTTACAAACTAAGGCTTGAGGATAACAAGCAGGGTCTTCGCGGGGGCCTTCATGGAATTCGAAGATTTTGAAGTTCAACTTCCAAAAAAATGTAATCAAATTTTTACGAAAAATGCATTCCTTGTAAGTCGGAACTAATCAGAAATAAAAATTTGTAGTATCAAAAAAATATAAACCCTTTGGACTTAAAAATTTTAACCGTACGACCTTGAAAGTGAACAAGCTGGGTCACCTGCAGGGGCCCTCGTGGGTTTTCCCCTGCGAATTGCCCAAATGGGCCCCTAACGGGGGCCAACATTCCAAATAGGCCTTAACAGGGTTTTTTCCACATGGGTATTTAGAAATTGTTTTTCAATTAAAGAAGGCAATCTGAAAGCTTTCGAATTGAAAAAAAATCGTGCAACGAAATTAAGTTACAAATAAATTAAAGTTATTAAGCAATTCAATGTAATTTGAAAATATGAAAATTAGTGTGGAAATTTAGAATCATAATCCTCTTGTGAAGTTGATTTCAATAACTATGTAAAGAGAGGATTTAAGCCTCGACCTAACAAGGGTCTTTACATAAGAAATTAATTTTACACGATGTTAAATTTTCAATCAAATGGGAATTTAATTTTCAATCCGAGCTTCAAGTTTCCAAGAAATTCAATATTCTCAAGAAAGCTTAAGCGTTTAATTCGATTTAGAGCAGCTTTGATCTAGAATGATTTCCTTTCAAGGAAATGTAACTCCATCGCAATATTGATTCTCATATTGGAAAATACTCCCTTTTATCCATTCTTCTGTTTTCTGTTTTGAAAGGAGATTACAACGACGGAAATTAAATTACAAATACGGAAATATTTATGAAATTTTATGGTAATAAATAAATTCTAATTCCATAGAGAATCAGCAAAAAGAATACTTTGTAGGATTCCTATAAAAAAATTTTGTAAGAAAAAAGAAAATTATTTCGGGAAATTCCTCAAGATGAATCGATCATAAACTTGAAAAGAAAATGAGTTAAAGAATGCCATGAAATTCGATATAATCTTCATAGAAATTCTGCAGATTTTAAGAGTAATTAAATAGAACTCTAGCTGAATTGTTAATAATTATGCGTCTAATTTCTATAGAACTTTCGCATTACCAATTATTTTGAGAAATTTATCTTTAAAATTTTTTGGAGTTCTCTCCAAATATAGCAAAAAATTTTATATCAAAGTAAGAAAATTATTCAAAAATTTCTATGAGAATTACTATACAAAAATGTGCATGTGACTCACTTTCAGATTTACTTTAATTTTTTGGTAAAAGTCTCGATGGAATTTTCGTGGAACGGTTTCAGTTTATCTTTCTACTACCAAGTTCTACGAAATGAAAATTCTACAAAAAATTATTGAAATATTCTATTTAAATTTTGAGAAATCAAAATTTTTTAAATGAAAAATTTCAAATCGCTTTTCCAGAAAATTACCATGGAAAACTCTCACATGGGATTTTCATAGGGAATTTCGGCAAGAAATTTTTTTGGATTGTATGTGTAAATTCCATATGGAAATTATTTATGGAAAGTCCACTTTAACCCGATTTTCTTAAATATGGAAATTTCCTAATAATTTTTATATACGAGCAGTTTTGCATTCCATATAATTCTGCTCGAATTGTTCTATGGGAATTGTATAGAATATCGACAAAATTCATATCGAATCTCTATGGGAATTCCGTAAAATACAAGCGTCCCACTAAATATCTTTTTTAATTTCGCAAAAATATTGAAAACTTTACAGAAATTTTTCTAATATTCGGGAAATTCTTTTTATTTATATGTAATTTCCTTTCTGCTGAAATTTCAGCAGATATCACAAATTCCAGTCACGGGTTGTTGTGGGAATTCTCTATGAAAATTCTACATGAAAATTACTGATTGAAATTCTCTATAGAATTCTATACACCAATTCCATATGGGTATTTTCTATATAGAAATTGTTCATGGATCTCCATATGAAAGTACTAAATGAACTGAAAGTGGATCTAAACTGGATCTGCAGATTTTATATATTGAAATCGCAATGGGAATACCACGGGGTGTTCTCTACTGATATTCCATAGAGAATTTTTATAGAAAATTACTATTCCAATGGGAGTTTTGATAAATATTTACACATTGTGTTTTTCCATAAAAATTCTTCATGAAATTTCTATGTAGAATTCCTGCACATTTTAAAGTTCAATTTCACTAAAATGCTGGTAGGAAATGTTCCACAAAAATCCCTTAAAATTATAATTTAAAAAATCTATCATATATTTTTTAAATTTAGGGTAAGTTGAAAAATAATATATATATGTATATATATATAAAACCTACTTAACCTATTTGTGAATGAATATTTTTGTATAATTTTCATAGACAACGTTTCTGTGAAACATTCATTTCATGTTTAAAAAAAATTTTTCATTCAGTATAAATATACCGTGACCTCATGTAAGTCAGATTTTCTATAATAATAAGTATGAGTATTACTTAGAGAGTGATACCAGCTCAAAAGCTGATAAATACGCTTCATCTTGTAAAACGGCCCCCATCCGAGTATAACCGAGCCAAGCGCTGCTTAACTTTGGTGATCAAACGAGAAGCCTCAAACAATTCCATGTGTCCAAGCGGACAAGGGGACATATATTTGTTCACAACACACGTATTATTTCATCCCTTTTCAATACCTATGCCGCGGTTCTAAAATTCGATTTTTCAGTCTCGGGGGAGTAAAAAGTGTCATCAGAGGTGAATAATGAAAATTATGAAGCAATCAGTAAATCGTGTTTACAGATTGTTCCATACATTGGACTAACAAAAAGCGATAAGTTACCATAAATTACCGATAAATTACTATAATTTACCATAAATTACTATGAATTACCGAAAATTTCAGAAAATTTTAGAAATTTTTGGATCCTCTGAATTTTGGCGAATTTCTTAAATATTCAAAATTTTGAAAAATTATAGTTCAGTGGAAATAAAGTTTCCAAAACTTCTCTATATGAGCAGAAATCATGTCTGTGTTCCAATCGTGTCTGAAATCATGCATTTGTTATAAAATAGTATATTATGCACCTAGGGGGAGAAGAAGGACTTTTTCGATGACTGTATGTTTTCAGTACGAGTTGTAGGCGAGTGCGTAGCGCGAGCCGGAGACTGGTATCTAAAATTACCCAAAATTAAAATAAAAATTTCTATGCATTTTCGGAAATCTATGGAAATTTTCGGTAATTTATGGTAATTTTAAAAGTAATTTATAGTAACTTTACATAAATTACCCAAAACTTAATTTTAAAATTCCCGGAAATTTATAGAAATTTGCGTTCATAACAAATAGATGGTTCCAGACATTTTTCGTGGTACAGGTATGATTTCAGCCGATATTAGATTTTTAATGAAGGAAGCATGATCGCGAAGAAGTTTCAAAGAGAGGGGGTGAGCTTGGAGCAACGTTATGTTAATTGACGGTAATTTGCTATAAGTGATTGAAAGTTTAATTTCAAAATTTCCGAAAATTTATGAAAATATTAGATAATACACGGTGATTTTACCGGAAATTCATGTAAACTTATCACAGATTGCCCAAAATTTATTTTAAAAATTTCTATGAATTTTCGAAATTTTATAGAAATTTTCGGCAATTTATGGTAATTTTACAGATAATTTATGATAACTGACCATACATTTCCCAAAACTCAATTAAGAAATTGTTATAAGTTGCTGGAAATCTATAAATTTTTCGGTGACTTATGGTAATTTTACAGGTAATTTATATAAACTGACCATAAATTACCCAAAACTTAATTTAAAATATGAATTTAAATATAAAAATAGATAAATAAATATAAAATAAATAAAAATATAAAATAGAAATTTTCGGCAATTTATGGTAATTTTACAGGTAATTTATGATAACTGACCATACATTTCCCAAAACTCAATTAAGAAATTGTTAAAAGTTGCTGGAAATCTATAGAATTTTTCGGTGACTTATGGTAATTTTACAGGTAATTTATATAAACTGACCATAAATTGCCCAAAACTTAATTTAAAATTTTCATGAAATTCCGGAAATTCATCGAAATTCATGGTAGTTTACGGTAATTTACGGTAATTGTATCAGTAATATGTGGTAACTTTCCGTAAATTAGAGCGAAATTCTATTGTCTGCAACCGAAATTTTCTCACAGTTATTGCGGTTACTGGGCTGATTATCGAAAAATGATAGCCCATAGATGTATAATTTTCATGATATATCTCTAACGTCACTTTTTACTCCATAGGGAGTAAGAAGTAGAGCTTTAGCCCCATTTTATAGGAATCGAAAAGGGCTGAAATCATGCATGTGTCATAAAATATGTCGTATGCACCGAGGAGAGGTGACTTTTTACGACTTTTTTTTTTTTCAATACTCGTCTGCGGCTCGCACTTACGCACTTGTCTACGACTCGTGCGTGCTCACCTATGACACGTACGGAAAATATACACTCGTCGAAAAAGTCCCGCTTTTTCCCCTTGGTGCATAATATACTATTATATTTCAGTACAAAATTCTGTTAAACTAAATAGAATTTGATAAAGTTCCATGCTTTTATTTACTATTTCTCTCTGAATTATACTAAAACGTTCTGGAGGGTTTATTCTTTCTCTTAACTTTCCACTCTAATCTTTCTTTTATCAAGTGGCCTCGGGCAAAACTGGGCCAGAGAGAAAGTCCCTAGTCCAGCACGAGATACGCTAATAATAATAATAATTTATTTTGAGTAGATCTACAAAAAAACATTGCCCTAGCTCGAGAAGCACCGAACTTATAGCTTTCTGAATATAACCCTTGTTTATAAACTTCTGTGTAACAGCAATTTCTTGAATAAAATTTATTGTTTTCCAGAATACCTCATTTCTTGAGCATTGCAGGTGAAAGGTGCCAGTAAATTAATTAAACTCAATTTTGAGTAGATTTAAATTAAACATTGCTCTAGCTCTAATAGTACTGAAAATATGGCCATCAGAATATGACCCTTTTCCAAGAAATTTTATTTAACATCAATTTCATAAATAAAATTTTTCGTTTTCCAAAATAACTCATTTCCTGAGCATGTCTCAATGAGACATGTTTGTTGACATAGGACAAGTTTTGTTCTTGATTAATGGAGTTAGAATTCCGTCGTTCTGTCATGCATATGCAAAAATGTCGAAAAGTCACGAAAGAAGATGTTCAAAAAATTCCATAAGGAGAATAATTTTCAGAAGGCCATAATTAAAATTGAAAATAAAGGAGTTAATTCAATAATTTCGGTGCTTTTAGAGCTAGAGCACTGTTTCTTCCAATCTACTCACGATTGAGTCTCTTTTAATCAATTTACTGTCAGCTCCCACCTGCAATGCTGAGGAAATAAGTTATATTTAAAAATTATAAATTTTATTTGAAACGTTGATGTTACATAAAATTTCATGAGAGGGGTCATATTCAGAAGGCCAAAAATTCTGGTGCTATTAGAGCTAGAGTAATGTTTTTTTTCATATCTACTAAGAAATGAGTCTCCTTTAATTCAGTTTCTAATCATTTTCACCTGCAATGCTCAGAATATGAGTTATTCTGGAAGAAGAGAAATTTCATTAAAAAAATCGATGTTACACAATATTGATGAACAAGGGTCATATTCAGAAGCATATAATTTTGGTGCTATTAGAGGTAGAGAAATGTTTTTTCTTACTTACTCAAAATTGAGTTTCCTTCAATTAATTTTTTGGTAACTTTCACCTGCAATGCTCAGAAGACGAGTTATTTTGGGAAAAGAGAAATTTTACTTAGAAAATTAACGTTACGCAGAACTTTTCAAAAAAGGGTCATATTCAGAGGGATATAATTTTGGTGCTATTGGAGCTCGAGCTTGGTTTTTTAGATATACTCTAAATTGAATCTTTTTTCATCAATTTACTAGAAACTTCCTCATGCAATGCTCAGGAAATGAGTGATTTCGGGAAACAAGACATTTTTTCTCTCAAATTGACGTTACAGAGAATTTTATAGAAAAGGGTCATATTCAGGAGGCTACAATTTTGTTACTATTAGATCTAGAGCAATGTTTTTCAGATATCTGCTCAAAATCGAGTCTCCTTCAATTATTTTACTGGCAACTTTCCCTTGCAATGCTAAGGAAATGAGTTGTTCTTGAAAAATAGAAATTTTGTTCAAAAAATTGATGTCACACAGAACTTCATAAAAAAGGATCATATTAAGAAGGTTATGATTTCGGTGCTTCCAGAGCTGGAGCAATGTTTTTTTTAGACCTACTCAAAACTGAGTCTTCTTTTTATTGATTGACTGGAAAGTTTTAGGGAAGATGCATAGATAATGAGTTATTTCACAAAAATTAGATTTTTCAAAAAATATTATTCGCTCAAAATCGAATTCTGACTGCCATAACTACGAAATTTTTAGAGTTAGATCATTCACATTTTTTCCGACTCACAGGAAATTTCATGCACTTTAATTCTTGTACAGATACTTGGGACTTGTGATCAACTGGAAAGAAGCAATTTCCAAAGAACTAATTTTTTTCTCACTTTTCTCATCATTTTTTAAAAATATTGAAGGGTTCCAGTTCTTGTAAGATATTTAGCTCCTGCAGTACTTTATGGATGATAAACTAAATGTTTTTATCCAATAAAGTTTCATTTTTAACTCATTTTCATAAAAATATGTTGAGTAACCTCTTTGAGAAAATAGAAAATAGCCTTTTCTCAAAAAGTGCTCAGGTGATTTTTTCTTATTTTCTGGCTCAAAATTATCGTGGGACATCCCAGATGTTTAATCAGAAGAAAACCGTGATAGAAAGTAGGCAAGGTGAATTCAAGAGAAACTGGTATAATTTAATTCATTTTATATTTCTCAAAAATATTAATATATTAATATATTAATATTAATATTTTTAATAGCATTATCCCAGCCTTACTCAGTTTCATTAAAAAAGGTGCAGAAATTATAAAATTCTTCCTCGCAACACCGGATTTTAATTTTGCTCCCTGAAATCAGCTCCACCCTAAAAGGATAATGACAGATCTTGCCTGTTTGAAAATTTATGACTATTAAAACCTTCTCTCTGGAAAGTGTTCGTTTTATATAAATCCCTGAGACTGAATCCTGAAATTTTATTAGGTAGTTTGGAAGTAAAATTTTACTCATCTTCTACTTCACTACCAGACATAAAAAACGCTTTTTAAAACTGCCGTCAAAAATCTACGAGAAAATTAAAACCGAAAGATTGACTTACCCTGCAAAAGCTTGTGATCGATGAAATCTGAAACAGAAAGAATATTCGACATTAGGTTAAATATTGTAATTGAGAACAAATTGTTGAATAATTTTAGTTCAAGTCAATCCCATTTAATATTTATATATTATAGTCTTCTATATTCTTCTGCTATATATAGAATTGTTTAAGGATATTTTTTTGTAATGGATATTGTGGTTCTCCCGCAAGGTTTATAGAGATGTTTAATGGTTCATTTAAGAGCCTATTGAGTCCAGTTTATCGAGGAAATGGAGAGAAAGATCTGTTTGTTATCACTTCTTAGTTTATTATTTTTCAAAAAATTGATAAATTGAAAAATGTACAATTTCTGATTATGGAAATTCTAATTTTTTTCGGAGACTAAAGGGATGTTTTATGGCACATTTGAAAGCTCAAGAGGTTTTTATGATAAACAAAATAAAGAGAAATCTCTATCAGATATTACTATTTAGTTTGCTTCTTTTCAAAATAGTTCTAATTTTGAAAATTTACAATTTCTGATTGTATAAACTCTGGGTCTCCTCTAAAGGTTTCGGGGATGTTTTATGGGTCATTTACAGGTTCGGGAGCTTCTAGTGGTAGAAAATTGAAGAGAAACCTCTATGAGATATCACTTTTTAATTTATTTTTTTTATTGAAAATTGTGATGATTTAAGGAAATTACAATTTCTGATTATAAAAATCCCGGCACTCCCCTTAAAGTTCAAAGAATGTTTTATGGCTTATTTGAAAGGGCAGGAGGTTCTCATGATGAAAGAAAGAAAGACAAGCTCTAGCGGATGGCCCTTTAGCTTATTTCGCTTTTAAAATAGTGATAATTTCAAAAATTAAAAATTTCTGATTATAGAAATTCTAGTTCTCCTTTAAGGGTTGAAGGAATGTTTCATGGCTCATTTGAAAGCTCAGGGAGGTTCTAATGGTGAAAAAATAGAAAGACTGCTCATCCAAACATCAGTTTCTCAGTTTTTTTCCAAAATTGAGATAAATTTAAAAATATATAATTTTTGATTATATAAACCCTGTCTCTCCTCTAAGGGTTGCAGAATTTTTTTATGAATCATTCAAAAGCTCAGAAGGTTCTGGTGGCACAGAAATAGGAAGAAACCTCTTTGAGAAATAACTTTGTAGTTTTTCCTTTCAAAATAGTGATAATTTAAAAATGTAAAATTTCCGATTATAGAAATTCCGGCTCTTCTCTAAGGGCTGCAGGTATGTTTTATGGCTCACTCGGAAGCTCAGAAGGTTCTACTAGAATAAAAATAGGAAGAAAGCTTTATGAGATATCACTTTTCAATTTTATATTTTCAAATTCTGATAATTTAAAGAATTTACAATTTCTGATTAGAGAAATTGTGGCACTCCTCTTAGGGTTAGAAGAATTTTTTATGGCTAATTTGAAAGCTCAGGAGGTTCTGATGGTAAAAAATTAGAGAGAAAGCTCTATCAGATATCATTTTCTAGTTTATCTTGTTTTCAAAATAGTGCTAATTTTTTAAATAAACAATTTCTGATTATATAAATTTTGGCTCTCCTCGAAAGGTTGCAGGGATGTTTTGTGGCGCATTTGAAAGCTCAGAAGGTTCAGGTAGTTCAAAAATAGAGAGGAAGCTCTACGAGATATCAATTTTTCGTAAATTTTTCTTTCAATATAGTGATAACTTAAAAAATGTACAATATCTGATTAGAGAAATTCTGGCACTACTTTTAGGGTTGAAAGAATGTTTTATGGCTAATTTGAAAGCTCAGAAGGTTCTGATGGTAAAAAGTTAAAGTGAAAGCTCTCTCAGATATCACTTTTTAGTTTATGCTGTTTTCAAAATATCGATAATTTCAAAAATTAGCAATTTCTGATTATCTAAATTCTGGTTCTCCTCTAAAGATTGCAGGAATATTTCATGGCTCCTTCAAAAGCTCAGGAGTTCCTAGAGGTTCGAAAATGGAGAGCAATCTCTACGAGAGATCACTTTCTAGTCATTTTTTCCTTCAAAATAGTGATGATTTAAAAACGTAAAATTTCCGATTATAGAAAATCCGGCTCTTCTCTAAGGGCTGCAGGTATGTTTTATGGCTCATGCGAAAGCTCAGAAGGTTCTAGTAGAAGGAAAATAGGAAGAAAGCTTCAAGAGATATCACTTCTCAATTTTATATTTTCAAAATGCTGATAATTTAAAGAATTTACAATTTCTGATTAGAGAAATTCTGGCACTCCTCTTAGGGTTAGAAGAATATTTTATGGCTAATTTGAAAGCTCAGGAGGTTCTGATGGTAAAAAATTAGAGAGATAGCTCTATCAGATATCACTTTCTAGTTTATTTTGTTTTCAAAATAGTGCTAATTTTTTAAATAAACAATTTCTGACTATATAAATTTTGGCTCTCCTCGAAAGGTTGCAGGGATGTTTTGTGGCGCATTTGAAAGCTTAGAAGGTTCAGGTAGTTCAAAAATAGGGAGAAAGCTCTACGAGATATCACTTTTTCGTTAATTTTTTTTTCAATATAGTGATAACTTAAAAAATGTACAATATCTGATTAGAGAAATTCTGGCACTACTCTTAGGGTTGAGAGAATGTTTTATGGCTAATTTGAAAGCTCAGGAGGTTCTGATGGTAAAAATTCAGAGAGAAAGCTCTCTCAGATATCACATTTTAGTTTATGTTGTTTCCAAAATATTGATAATTTCAAAAATTAGCAATTTCTGATTATATAAATTCTGGCTCTCCTCTAAAGATTGCAGGAATGTTTCATGGCTCCTCCAAAAGCTCAGGAGTTCCTAGAGGTTCGAAAATGGAGAGCAATCTCTACGAGAGATCACTTTTTAGTCATTTTTTCCTTCAAAATAGTGATTACTTGAAAAATTTACATTTTCTGATTTTTAGTTTATGTTGTTTTCAAAATAGCGATAATTTTAAAAATTAACAATTTCTGATGATATAAATTCCGGCTCTCCTTTAGAAGGTTGTGGAGATATTTTATAGCTTATCTAAAAGCTCAGAAGGTTTCAGTGGTTTCAAATAGAGAGAAAGCTCTTCGAGATATCTCTTCTTAGTTATTTTTTTTTCAAAATAGTGATGATTTATCAAATTTACAATTTCTGATTAAAGAAATTCTGGCACTCCTCTAAGGGATAAAATAATATTTGATGGCACATTTGGAAGCTTAGAAGGTTCTTATGGTACAAAAATAGAAAGAAAGCTCTATGAAATATCACTTTTTAGTTTATTTTTTTCAAAATAGTGATAATTTATAAGATTTTACAGTTTTTGATGAGAGAAATTCTGGTACTCTCCTAAGGGTTGCAGGAACTTTTTATGGTGCATATAAAAGATCAGAAGGTTCTAATGGTAAACAATAAAGAAAAAGCTCTCTCACACATCACTTTTCATCTTATTTTGTTTTTAAAATAGTGACAAAATTTTAAAAATTTACAATTTCTGATTATAGAAGTTTTGGCTCTCCTCTAAATGTTGCAGGGATGTTTTATGGCTCATTTAAAAGCTCAGGAGGTTCTTATGGTAAACAAAAAAGAGAGAAAGCTCTTTAAGATATCACTTCACAGTTCATTTTGTTTTCAAAATGGTGATAATTTCAAAAATTCACAATTTTTGATTAGAGAAATTCCGTCTCTCCTCTAAGGGTTGCGGGGATGTTTTATGGCTCATTTAAAAGCTCTGGAGGTTCTAGTGATACAAGAATAGAGAGAAAGTTTTGGGATATATTACTTCTCAGTTTATTTTTTTTTTCAAATTAGTGATAATTTAAAAAATTTGCAATTTCTGAATGGAGAAATTCTGGCACCCCTCTAAGGGTTGAAAGAACATTTCACGGCTCATTTGGAAGCTTAGATGTTTCTAGTGGTACAAAAATAGAGAGAAAGCCCTATCCGATATCACTTTTCAGTTTATTCTGTTTGCAAGATAGTGATAACTTCAAAATTTTACAATTTCTGATTATATGATCTTTGACTCTCCTCTAAGGGCTGCAGGAACTTCTAATGGCTCAATCGAAAGATCAGAATGTTCTTGTGGTAAACAAAATAGAGAGAAAGCTTCATCAGATATCACGTTTCAGTTTATTTTGTTTTTAAAACAGTGATAACTTCGGAAATTCTCAATTCCTGATGCTAGAAATTCCGGCTCTCCTATAAGGATTGCAGTGATGTTTAATGGCTCATTTGAAAGCTCAAGAGATTCTGGTGGCACAATAGAAAGAAAGCTCTATGAGAAATAACACTTTCCAGATTATTTTGTTTTAAAGTAGTGATGAATCAAAAAATTTACAATTTCTGATAATATAAATTTTGGGTCTCTTTTGAATATTGCAGGGATGTTTTATGGCTCATTTAAAGCTCAAAAGGTTCTAGTAGTACAAAAATAATGAGAAAGCTCGGCAATATATCACTTCTTAGTTTATTTTTTTTCCAAATAGTGATAATTTAAAAAATTCACAATTTTTGTTTATAGAAATTCTGGCACTCCTTCAAGGGCTGAAAAAATATTTTATGGCTCATTTGAAAGCTCAAAGAGTTCTAATGGTAAAAAAGCAAGAAAGCTTTACGAGATATCACTTTTTGGTTTACTTTTTTTCAATATAGTGATAATTCAAAAAATTGACAGTTTCTGATCAGAGAAATTCTGGCACTCCTCCAAGGGTTGAAAGAATATTTTATGGCTCATTTGAGAGCTCAGAAGGTTCTAGTGGTACAAAACAGAGACAAAGATCTACGAGATATTACTTTTTAGTTCATATTTTTTTTAAATAGTCATAATTAAGAAAGCTTACAACTTCTGATGAGAGAAATTCTGGCACTCTTCTATGGTTTGGAAAAATATTTTGTGGCTCATTTGGAAGCTCATGAGGTTCCGATGGTAAAGGATAAAGAGTCCAGATATCACTTTTTAGTTTATTTTGCTTTTGAAATAGTGATAATTTTAAACATTCACACAATTCTGTTGATTATAATTTCTTTTCCTCTATTTCAAAAGGAAAAATTAAAAGTTTCTCGCAATCTGACAAATAATTTTTTTCTTTCCCTTTCAATTTCAAATATAAATATAAGGAAAGATCAAAATTGAAAATTTCAATTTTGAATACTGAAACATTTTTTGTAATAATGAAGTTTCAGCTTTATAGATGTTCAATTGCATTGAGGTGTCTTTTGTAATGGATATCAAAGCTCTCCTACAATGGTTATAGAAATGTTTCATGTTTCATTTAAAAGCCTATAGAGTTTATCCGAATTGTGGAGGAAAATCTCTTTCAGATATCACTTTTTAATATATTTTTTTCTAACATACTGCCGACTGGGACAACTTCGGACACTTTTCAAGACTTTCATCTTGCAGAATTGTCAATATTATATCTATGAGATTGAGACTCCGAATGTAGAATTGCTAGTATCTGATGTATTTTTGCTTCAAAGAAAAAATTCTGTCTTACTCGGTTGCCACTCT
>JAUMHM010100620.1:0-23588 GCA_032362435.1 Melikaiella ostensackeni
CGTAATCCTTTTGAATCGTTTCAAATACCCACAAACTTTTGTAATCCTTGAAGTCTTTGAATTCCCTTTGAAACTCACTGAGATCTCAAATCTCAAATCTCAAATATTTAAAAATCAATTAGAGTCTTTTAAAAGCCATTTAAATTTCTTGAAAGTCCTTAAAATCCTTTGTAATTCAAGGAAATCCTTTGAAATTCCGTTCAATGTTTTATAATCTTACAAAATTCTCTAAAATCCACAGATATACTTTGGAATCTTTTGAAAACCCTTAAAATCCGTGAAAATCTGTTATAATCCTTGAAATTTAGTGAAATATTTCGAAATATTAGGAAAACCCTTGAAATCTTTGGAATCCATTGAAAATTCATTGAAATCTTTCAAATCTGCGGGAATCTTTCCGAATCTCTTGAAATCCGTCGAAATATTGCGAAATCCATCAAAATATTTCAAAAGCTATTTAAATTCCTCAAAACCTCTTAAAATCTCTTAAAATACTTAAATCCTTTAAAACTCCGTTATATCGTTTGAAATCCTTTAAAATCCGTGGATATACTTTGGCATCTTTTTAAATCTCTTAAAATCTTTTGAAAGCCCATCTTATTATCGATACCGTTTTAAATCTCTCAAATGTCGTTAAAGTCCCTTAAAATCTTTCGAAATATTTGTAAATCCTTTGGAATCCCCTGGATTCTTTAGAAAATTTTGTACAACCCTTGAAATTTTTTTAATCGTGTCAAAATACCTCGAAATTGATGGAGCTCCTTGGAAGTCCTTTAAAATTGTTTAAAAACTGTGGAAAGCCCTTAAAATATTATGAGAATCCGTGAAATCTTCTGAAAACCTTAAAATCGCTTGAAATCATCAAAATCCAATAAGAATCTATTATGATCGTTTAAAATCTGTAGAAATTCCTAAACATCCCGAACAATCGGTTGAAATCCTTGAAAGTCCATGAAAGATTTCGAGATATTATGAGATCTTTTTAAATCTTTGAAATCCCTTCAAAATTCAGTGAAACCTGAAATCTCAAATCTTAAATGTTTTGAAATCCATTAAAATCTTTCTAAGGCCATTCAAATTCTTCAAACTCTCTTTAAATCCTTTATAATTTTCGGAAATCCTTTGAAATTCCGTTCAATCTTTTAAAATATTACAAAATTTCCCAAAATCCATGAATATACTTTGGAATCTTTTGAAATCTCTTAAAATCCTCTGAGTTCGCGTGAAATTATTGAAGCCTCTTCAAATCCCTTAAAATCCGTTAAAATCCCTCAAAGTTCTTCAAATGATGTGAAAAAAATCTATGAAAATCCCTTAAAATCTCTAGAAATCGGTTAAAATCCTTAAAATTCCGTGAAATATTACAAAATATTACAAGAACCCTTGAAATATTTGAAATTCATTAAAAATTTATTAAAATCTCTCAAATCTTTGGGAATCTTTCCGGATCTTCTGAAATATCTTAAAATATTCTAAAAGTCATTAAAATCTTTGGAAAGCTATTCAGATTCCTCAAAATCCGTTGAAATCCTTCAACATCTCTTGAAATTCCGTGAAATCTCTTGAAATATGATTAAACTTCTTGAAGTCCCTTCAAATCTTGTAAGAACCCTTTTAAAATTGATATTCCCACTGAAAGAATACTAGGTAATTTCTTCAAATTCTTGAAACCTTTTAAAATCACTTGAAATCTGTGAAACCTCTCGTAATTCTTTGGAATCGTTTGAAATACCCACAAACTTTTGTTATCCATTGAAATCTTTTCAAGTCCCTTGAAATCTCATAAAATTCCTCAAAAGTTATAGAAATCTCGTTAAATTCCGTAAAAATTTTGTAATTCTTCGAAATACTTTGTAGTCATTTGAAATAACTTAAAATCCCTCAAAATATGTTGAAATCCTTTCAAATCACTCGCAATATTTCAAATCTTTTGAAAACCCTTGAAATGTTTTAAATCCTCGTTTACACTGAAAATAATTGATATAATGAGGGGGTCTAAAATTTCAATAATCATCCTTACGTAATTAACGAAACTCCTTTAATAAATTTTCAATAAAATAATTATTCTCGGTAAAGAAGTACTAAGCGTATGTGATTTATGAGGCTTTATTTCACTGAAGTTTTACCCTCAATCTTGAATTATAATAGGGGTTTGTTTTGTCGTTTACCCCTTACATAAGGAATTGGAGGTAATGATTGAAAAATTGGAGGTAAAACCTTTCTTTTGATGCTAACGACTTAACTTCTCGACTCGCTCCTCAACTTTCAAATACACAAATGTTTTGTAATAAAAATTTAATTTAAGATCCTGCTTCAGCTTAGAAATTGAAAAACGAAATGAATAATGTGGTTTTTATCGAAATGAGAAAAGTTCATTAAATTCCAAGTTTTTTTCTCTGGTAGTGGTAGAGTAAAGTTGTTTGAAGACCTTCTTTCGAACACTTGAAGCAATTTAAGAAAGAAGCACTTTATATCCTTTTATCATTTCAGAATGTAGATTTATATTCTCATTTGATTAAAAAAATGGAAATTTTTTTAATGATAATGTTGAGATCTGTAGTATAATTTGAGAGATGAGATTTGAAACTGAATTCTCAGTAGAACAAGAGTTCTATTGAATCAGATGCGCAGAAGGTAAGTTGTGCAAATGTGGATAAATAAACAAATGGATGAACCAATGAGATCATTATTGTAATGAACAGGAGCGTCGATGGTCCACTGTTTGTTATCTCGTGGCAATTGTGGCATCGTTAGCATTGCGGCTTGTGGACTTCTGTATATGTAAAATGTACATACATATTTCCAAAGGTCGAATCCAGAGAGTCAACAAATAACAGGTTTAATCAACATCAATTTAATTATTACCAATGCATTCAATAATTGAAAATTAACCAACATTGAATAGGAGGAGTTTTTATTTCGTTAAAAGTAAAAGTGAATCTTTGTTTAGTAGCTGAAAATCCTTTCTCAAAATCCTCAATTATCCTCACTCTCATCATAAGTCTCTAAGCAATGCCTGTGTGTTTTTTAAATTTCTAGATTCCCCTACCGTCTTCAACCGAATTTTTATTAAAAGTGCTCGCATTCGCCTGAAAATTTGGCCAGGGGAGTGGAAAACTGCAGAAAACCAAAACTTCCGAGGTTCGATTTTCAATTTAAAAACACGTTTAAAAATACCTTCCCGAGTAAAAAATGTGCCTTTGGGAACCTATACAAAGATTCCGAATAAGGTCCCACTAAAGTAGCGAATTTGAGACAAATAAGTACTGAAGTACCAAATATTTTTCGAATTATTTACAAGTCCAAATTGCAACAAAAGTACTAGAAAAGATTAATTTTATTTTGCAAAGTTTTTATAAAGTACTTATAGGATTTATCAATGATGTGAAGTAACTAGTTCCTTTCAACTATTTACTGTAATTAGTTACTTTTTTCGGTAACGATAGTGGTAAAGAAGTTACTCTTGTAAATAAGTAACGAACTGGTTACTAGTTACATTTTTTTCAGTAACAGTAACTATAAAAATCGTTACTTTTTAAGTTACTTTTGAAATGTAGTCCACACGACTTTTTTATGGCAATCAAACAATATCATTGCTTATGCAACTATTATTTCATTTTCACTATTCAAATTGTGATGCCAGATAGCCATAGAGATTTAAAGCCCAATATAGGAAAATTTCAATTTTTATCACCTTAGTTGAAAATTCATCTTTTTGAGATGAAAATTCAACTATTTTGGTAGAAATTAAATTATTCAGTTGAAAATAAGCTTTTTTGTTGAAAATTCGTATTTGCGAATTGAAAATTCACCTGTTTAATAAGAAATTCCCCTTTTTGGCTTGAATATTCAACAATATGATTTATTTTTTTCCCTCTTGACTGAAAATTCAACTCTTTCGTTGGAAATTCATTTTATGGTTAAATTTAACTGTTATTGATTTAGAACTGAAATATTTTTCGGTTGAAATAACAATTATAACATCTTTCGTTGAGAATTCATCTTTTTCCTTGAAAATTTATCTTTTTTAGTTGAAAATTCATCTTTTTTGATAGAAAATTAATGTTGTAGGTTGAAAATTCATCTTTTAGGTTGAAAATTCAACAATTTTATTAAGAAGTCATCCTTTTTGGTTGAAAATTAACTTTTTTCTTGAAAATCATGTTTGCTGGTTGAAAATTCAACGGTTTTGTAGAAAAATAGCATTTTTTAATTAAAATTTCAAAAATTTGGTTGATTCTTTTTTTCTCTTGATTGAAAATTAAACTCTTTTGTTAAAAATCCATTTTTTTGGTCACATTCAACTGTTTTTCATTCGAAACTGAATTTTTTTTGGATAAAATATTAACTATTCAATTTTTCGTTGAGAGTTCATATGCCAGTAATAATTCTTTTTGGTAAAAAATTAATTTTCTTGGTTAAAATTTCATATTTTCGGTTGAAAATACAACAATTTTATCAAAAAATCATGCTTTTTGGTTGCAAATAAACTTTTTGTTGAAGGTTCAACTGTTATGTAGAAAATTTATCTTTTTGGCTTGAATATGCAACTGTTTAGATAAATATTCATCTGTCTTGGTTGGGGATATAACTATTTTGATGAAAATTCAAATACTTGGTTGAAAGTTGAACTACCTTGTAAAATCATTCTATACGGTTTAAAATTAAACTGCTTTGTTGAAAATTTGTCTTTTTGTTTCAAAAATTTACCTATTTTGGTAGAAAATTCAATTGTTTGCTTGTGATTAAACTTTGATCTTGAAAATTCTTATTTGCGGGTTAAAAATTAACTATTTTTTACAAAATCCACCTTTTTGTCTTGAAATTTCAACAATCTGGTTGATATTTTTCTCTCTTGAACGGAAATTCAACTCTTTAGTTGGAAATTCGTTTTTTGGTTGAACTCAACAGTTTTTGATTTAAAACTAAAATATTTTTTAGTTGAAATATCAATTATTAAATTTTTCGTTGAGGATTTGCCTTTTTTCGTTGAAAATTCAACTACATATTCCATGTTTGGTTAAAAATTTATCTTTTCTAGTTGAAAATTCATTTATTTTATTGAAAATTCACCTCTTTGGTTTGAAATTTAACTGTTTTGTTGAAAACTCTTTTTTTTGTTGAGTTTAAGTGTTTTTGATTCGAAATTGAAATCTTTTTTTGTTAAAAGTTTAACTACTTTATTAAAAATTCTTTTTTTTTTGGTTGAACATTCATCATTTTGGTTGAAAATTCATCTCTCTCGTTGAAAATTTAACTATTTTGTCAAAAATTCGTTTTTTTTTTGTCAAACATTAATTTTTTAACTAGAAATCTAATTATTTCACTTCTGGTTGAAAATTCATCATTTTTGGTTGGAAATCCAACTGCTTGGTTTG
The DNA here is from genome assembly GCA_032362435.1 of Melikaiella ostensackeni. Lineage (NCBI taxonomy): Eukaryota > Metazoa > Arthropoda > Insecta > Hymenoptera > Cynipidae > Melikaiella > Melikaiella ostensackeni. The sequence continues at coordinate 5,379 of JAUMHM010100620.1, forward strand.
AAAATTGATTTTTTTTAGATGAAAATTTAACTATTTGGTTGAAAATTCATGTGTTTCGTTGAAAACTCATCTTTTTTATAGTAAAGTAATCTTCTGGTTTGAAAATCATCTTTTTTAGTTGCAAATTTAACGACTTGGCTGAAAGTCGAATTCTTCTATTAAAAATTCATTTTCTCAGTTGATGGTTCATCATTTTAGTTGAAAATTCATCTCTTAGGTTGATAATTTAACTATTTCGTCGAAAAGTCGTTCTTTTTTAAACAAATTTTTAACTGAAAATTTATCTTGTAATGTTGTAGAAGTATTATCTTGGTCATGACTAGCCTACGACTTTCTATAATACGAAGTACAACAGCTGTCACTCGACAGATATGAATAAAGTCGTGTAAAATTTTCATTTGGATATATATTTATAAAATACAAAAGTACTTAAAAAAGTATCGATAGTAACTTTTTTTGCAAAAGTAACTAAGAAAAAGTTAAATTTTGAATCGGTAACGATAACGATAACTAGTTATTTTTTTCGTGACATAACGATAACGATATCTAGTTCTTTTTGAAAAATAACTTACCCATCACTGGGATTTATGTCCCACAAAGAATAATACTTAGATAAGGATAAAGTACCATAAATTTGTGTCCCGAAAAAGTACTGCTGCAATACCCAAAAAGTTTAAAATACATCCTGTTTCAGCAGGAATTTTTTTGGGGAAAAAAGTACTAAAAAAGATGCACTTAAAATTTCTCAAAATTTATATGGTTCCAAATTGATGTTACAAAAAAAATAGTTCTGACATGGAAACATATTTTTGGGACAGAAGTACTAGAAGAGTTCCACTTCTTCTTTTTGAAATTTGTGCATTTCGAAATACCTCCTGTTGTAGCATAAATTTTCGGGACAAAAGTACTACACAAGTCCAACTTCATTTTTTTTAATAGTTCAAGTTTAATAGTTCACAATTTCAAATTCATGTCCCAAAGTAAATCAAAAACTGTCTTCACGTGCAAACATGACGTTGGCGCAAAAGTACTAGGAAAGTTCCAAATCCATCTTATCACAAAAAGGATTTCCGGGACAGAAGTATTAGAAGAGTTTCACTTCACTTTTTTTTAAAATTCGTACATTTCCAAATTTATGTTCCAAAAAAATTTTTTAAAGTTCTAGCATGAAAAAATATTTTTGGGACAGACGTATTAGAAAAGTCGAAAATCCATTCTGTTACAATAAGAAATTTCGAGATGAAAGTACTAGAAGAGTCCCACTTCATTTTTTTCAAAACTCTGTACATTTCCAAATTCATTCCGTGGAAGAATTCTGTTGAGATAAAAGTACTATAAAAAATCCTTCAAAAATTCCTTCTTGTCATCCTTAAAATCCTAAAAATCCTTTAGAATTGTTCAAAATCCTTCTTGTTACAACAGTAATTTTTTTGAGAAAATTATTACAAGATTTCAACTTAATTTTTTCAACATGGACAATTCCAAATTCATATTATGAATGAATGTTGTTGAGACAAGAGTAATAGAAATCTTCAAAAGATGTCCTGTTGTAGCAGGAATTTTCAGGAAAAAAGTACTATACAATTCAAACTTCATTTTCAAAAAAGTTCAAAAATGGGCCTCACGCCGAAACATGATGTTGGCGCGAAAGTACTAGAGAAGTACAAAATGTGTCCCATTACAACCAGAATCTTTGGGATAAAGGTATTAGAAGATTCCCGCTTAATTTTTCTCAAAATATGTGCGATTCCAAATTCAAGTCGTGAAAAAATACTGTTGGGAAAAAAGTACTAGAAAAGTCCTATTTTTGGGACACAGGAACTAGAAAAGACCTACTCAATATTTTTAATTTGTTCAGTTTCGAATTGTATCCTGAAGGAGTTCTTAAACAGTCCTAACATTGAAGCGACAAAAGTACCAGAAAAGTCCCACTTCATTTTTTAAGTTATGCAATTCTAAATTTGTATCTTAAAAGAGTTCCAAAATGGTCCTAACTTGGAAACATGTTGTTGGGACGAAAGTACTAAAAAAGTTCAAAATTCGTACTATTTTCGTGACAAAAGTACTAAAAAAAGTCCCTCTTCATTCTTTAATTTGTACAATTTTAAATTCGTATCCTAAAAGAGTTTCAAAACAGCCGTGACGTGAAAACAACATGTTGGGACAAAGGTACAAGAAAAGTTAAAAATTCGTCCTATTTTCGGGACAGAAGTACTAGAAGAATCCCCCTTCAATTTTTGAGTTGTACTAAAAAACTTCTACTTTATTTTTATAAGTTGTGCAATTTCAAATTTGTATCCTAAAAGAGTTCCTAAACAGTCTTGACATGGAAACAACAACTTGGGACAAAAGTACTAGAACGATTCAAAATTCGTCCCATTTTTGGGACAAAAGTACTGAAAAAGTCCCACTCCATTTTTGTAAGTTGTACAATTCAAAATTTGTATCCTAAATGAGTTCCAAAATAGTTCTGCACCAGAAACAACATGTTGGGACAAAAGAACTAGAAAGGTTCAAAGTTCGTCCTATTTTTGGGACAAAAGTATTCGAAAAGTCGCACTTCATTTTCTAAGCTGTACAATTTGAAATTTGTACCCTAAAAGAGTTCCAAAACAGTCCTAACATGGAAATATGTTGTTGGGTCAAAAGTACTAGAAAAGTACACAATTCGACCTTTTTTTGAAATAAAAGTACTAAAAAATTTTCACTTCACTTTTTCAAGTTGTACAATTTCAATTTTGTATCACAGAAGATTCCCAAAAGAGTCCTGACATGGAAACATGGTTTGTGACAAAATTACTAAAACATTCAAAATTCGTCCTATTTTTGGGACAAAAGTACTAGAAAAGTCCCACTTCACTTTCTCAAGTTGTACAATTTCAAATTTTTATCACAGAAGATTTCCAAAACAGTCCTGACATGAAAATATGTCGTATGGTCAATAGTACTAGAAGAGTACAAAATTTGTCCTATTTTCGAGATAAAAATACCAGAAAAGTTCCACTTTATTTTTTCAAGTTGTGCAATTTCGAATTTGTGTTCTAAAAGATTTTCTAAGCAGTCCTGACATGGAAACATGTTGTTGTGTCAAAAGTACTAGAAAAGTATAAAATTCGCATTACTTTTGAAAAAAGTACTAAAAAAGTTCCATATTATTTTTTTAGTTTTTGCAATTTCTAATTTGTATCCTATACGAGTTCCAAAACAGTCCTGGAATGGAAACAACAACTTGGGACAAAAATACTAGAAAAGTTTAAAAGTCGTCTTTTTTTGGGACAAAAGTACTAAAAAAGTTCCACTTTATTTTTTTAAGTTGTGCAATTTCTAATTTGTATCCTAAAAGAGTTCCAAAACAGTCCGGACATGGAAACAACAACTTGAGACAAAAGTACTAAAAAGGTTCAAAATTTGTCCCATTTTTGGGACAGAAGTACTAGAAAAGTCCTAATTTATTTTTTTAATTTGTACAATTTCAAATTTGTATCCTAAACGAGTTCCAAAACAGTCCTGACATGGAAACAACAACTTGGGACAAAAATACTAGAAAGGTTTGAAATTCGTCATTTTTTGGGACAAAAGTACTAAAAAAGTTGCACTTTATTTTTTTAAGTTGTGCAATTTCTAATTTGTATCCTAAAAGAGTTCCAAAACAGTCCTGACATGGAAAAAACAACTTGAGACAAAAGTACTAGAAAGGTTCAAAATTCGTCCCATTTTTGGGACAGAAGTACTGGAAAAATCCTAATTTATTTTTTTAAGTTGTACTTACTGATCAATAAAAGCGGCTATATTTATAAATTTCAGTTTATTCCAAATCAAAACTCAGAGACGATTGACAGATCTACAACCTTTATTGCTTTGCTTTTACTGAAACTTGAGCGTTTTCTTTTAATTGTGAGAAAAAAGGAAAATGGTCAAGTATTTTTCGCAGCATTTGTAGCCTCAACAACATCGCACGCAATATGTAGTATAAAGTTGAACTAACTTGATAAGAAAAGTTTTCGGAGGCTGAAACCTATAGGAAATGTCGATTCTCCAGAAAAAAGGGGAGCAGATAAAGGTACATTCCATTCGAAGCAAAGTACCCATTTTCACAAGAAGGATCGCCATATTGCATTATAGTTTCCTCTGAAAGACTCTTCGTGACCCCAAGGCCAAGCCTCATTCGTGAAAGGACTGGTAACTGATTTCAGTCCTTCTATTTTTTCTCAGAGTACATTTTTGAAAGATACATGCACAAAAAAAAGACTGGGGCAAAAATATCTCGAAACTACTTAAAGAATGCTTGCTAAAGTTTTTTTCAATAAAAATGCAAAAAATGCTGTGTTTCATTATTTTCATTGAATATCTGAAATAACTTCCTCAACAATTTTTATGTGAAACACAGCCATTTTCTTGAAAAAAAAAAATATATACACAGTCTAGGGTGGTTCATAAATAGAAGCAAAATCCTAAAATTCAGGAAATGGAAAGTGCTTTTTAAAATATTTCTTCCTTTTGGAGAAAAAAATGATGTATGCATTTGAGCTAAATCGACAGTATCTAGTACTCCCTCATCGGCCTTAAAGCTTTTAAAGCTTAATATCTTCTCAATTTACAAATTTACAAAAAATTATCAAAAGGATTATTTTTTCAAATTTTCACCACGAATTCAACGGTGAAATTATATTTTCAGAAAGATTTATCTTAATGGGTGCTTTTGGCAATCATATGATTTTTTATACATTAATCAATGCATTTGAGTCTTCCTTCATATGGAGAACTTCCAGACGAATTCATTGACCTATAATAAAGTACCTTTTGGTCTTTTTGAACGCAAGATATACATTTAAAAACCAAGAAGTGACATTTTGTATCTATTAACTAACTTTTTTTTAAAAATATTATTTTGTTTTCGAAGAATTTTGCCGAGTAATTTAAAATTGGTTTCGTTGAAAAGACGAAATCTGCCGGTAGGAATTAACGAAAATCTGTATTTGTTTATCTAATTTATTTAAACAAGTAACAATTGTTATCAAGTATTGAAACATCGTACATATCATTTATGTCGACAAATTTTCAACCAATTCTGTCAAAGGAACGAAGTCTTCAGACCGCGAAGAGACTAAGATATGTATTTGTTTATAACATGAATGATTACTCTGTATATGAAAAAATGGCAACTTATCATTGTTTTCACGTATATACCGAACAAAAAATGTAAAAAATAAAGTCTCCAAGTATTTTCAATCGCGAAATAGGACTTTTACTCATTATTTTCTTGATAAAAAAACAAACAAATTTTTCTATATCTTGCAACCTACTGGGTGTTATTTGTAAGGAGTTTTTTTTACTATTTTCATGATGTTTCACATGAATATGAATAGTTGCAAAATAATAGGATCATTTGTTTAAAAAAAGTTAACTTTGTTGTTAAATAAAAAAAATTTTCTCAATTTCAAAATCCGCCTTTACAAATCTTATAGAAATTTAGCTTACTTTCATTAACAGAAAAAGGCTCAAATCGGATCGAAATTGTGAGATCTTGACTAATTTAACCGGATAAACTTATTTTGCCCCACTGTTCGACTCAGCAAATTAAAATTTAATACATTGAATTCGGAAAAAATCAAAACTTAAATTCTTCTTCAAGGTCCAACATTTAAATTCAACTAGGAAATTCTTAGAAATTATTTATATTTTTATTTCGGATTTTTTAAAATTTGAATGGAGGCATTGGAGAGTGTGCTTCAAGAAATTCGTAGTTAAACTTAGCCAATGTAAATTATGGAAAAAGTTACTTCGGCCCGAAGAGAATTAAGTGAAATGACAATTACACAAATGAAAATTAGCTCAAAAGAAAAATTTGGTCGAAAGGAAATTAGGTCAAACGACAAATTTGTGAAATGAAAAATATTGGAAATTCTGCTTCGGATGAAGAGTAAGAGAAAATATTAATTTGAGTAAATAAATGTAAGATGTACTTCTAATTTGGACAAATGAAAGTTGCAACAAATGCTAATGCTAACAAACCAAAATCAGATCAATTTTTAGATCGGACAAATTGAAATTGTGTCACACAACAATTTAGGCTACAATGTAGACTATTGCAAATACTAATTTAGAGAAAATAAAAATGAGGTCAAATAATAATACAACAAATTAATATTAAGTCAAATGACAATTGAGTCGAATGAAAATAAGGTCAAAGGACATATAGGATAAATCGAAACTAAAAAATCATAATTTACATATATGCAAATTATGATAGAGGGCAATTTGAGAAAATGAAAATTTAGACAAAATGCAATTTGATGCACCCCAAAAAAATACTTTTTTATAATAATTTTGAGTAATAGTTAAACATTCTCAGTATGAATTCAGTGGAGATATGCTCTAATCAAGCTTGTTTTCATACTCTTGCTGCTATAATAATTTTGATATGGCCAGAATCATGCTTTTCAGCCTCTGATACCACTAATATTATCTGCCACGTCTAACTTCGTTTCATATTCAAATTATGCTTTGCGAATGATGAATATGTTTTGTGGGTTGATTTAGAACAAATCTATTCAGATTATTCCACTTTTCACAGAAAGCAATAATCCAAAACAATAAGACATTTCTGAAAATTGCTAACTTCCTCAAATTTGAATACTATATTTAAATAAAAATAGACATCTTTTCGTGAACTGAGTTAGTCATTAATGCCTCAACTAAAAGAAATCTCAATAGTATTCGTAGGCAACCCTACAGATTGGACCAAATATTTGCTTAATGTTTCACTTTTAAAATTTCTCAAAGATCAAAATGAAATTAATTTTCTTATAAAAATTGTTTGGTTACTAAAAAAACATCCAAACAGTTCACAAATCAAAAGAAGACATCGAAACTATCCACTTTTACGGCTCATTATTATTATCGATTTCTATTTCCTTACTGAAATCAAAAATCTTTAAGATCAAAAAGAAATCTACTTTCTTATGAAAATTTTTTGTGCACTAAAAAAGACACCTAAAAAAACACTAAAAAAAAACTAAAAAAAAACTACGCACTTTTGCGGCTCCTTAATCAACTTCAAATATTACTTGAAAATAAAAATACAGAATTGAATATAAAATATTGTTTGGTCAATTTTTCTGTTCTCTTACTAAAAACAAGAATCTTCAAGATCGAAAAGAAATCTACATCCTTCAGAAAATTTTTTGTGTACTAAAAAACACACCCAAAAATTTCACAAATCAAAAATAGTCTTTGAAGTTACCCACTTTTACGGGCTCATTAGAGACACATGTACAATAAATGTAGAACAAAAAGAGAAAAAGAGGAGAAAAAAGAAGAGTCAACTAAAACAAACTTTTTTTATACTACTTTTTTTTTATACTACTGGGGAGCAAAATGTTTCGAAGCCAATTTAGACTTCCTCATGAGAGGTAATTTATAGAATAACTACAGTTATAAATGATGAAGCCTATATTAATTAAATTCAAATATTACCTAAAAATAAAAATGAAGAATTTAATATTATATACTGTTTGGTCAACTTTTTTGTTCTCTTACTAAAATCGAAAATCTTTAGAATCGAAAAAAATCTACATTCTTATAGAAAAATTTTTTGTACTAAAAAAAACACCCAAAAGTTCCAAAATCAAAAATAGACTTCGAAATTTCGCTCTTTTATGGCTCACTAAAGACAAGCGTACAATAAATGTACAACAACAGAAAAAAGGGAGAAAAAGAAAGAGTCAACCAAACCAAACTCTCACTCTTTCCTTTTTCTGTCTTTTTTATACTACTGGGGACCGACATGTTTCGAAGCCAATCTAGACTTCCTCATCAGGAGTGATTCATGGGAAAACTACAGTTATAAATGATGGATCTTATATTAATAAAATTCAAATATTACCTAAAAATAGAAATAAAGAATTGAATATCATATACTATTGCTCAATTTTTTTGTTCTCTTATTAAAATCGAAAATCTTTAAGATCGAAAAAAAATCTACTTCCTCATGAAAATTTTCTGTGCACTGAAAAAAACACCCAAAAAGTTCACAAATCAAAAGAAGACTTCAAAACTATCCACTTTAACGGCTCATTAAATGTACATAAATGTACAACAAAAAGAAAAAAGAGGGAGTGAAAAAAACAGTCAACCAAACCAAACTCTCACTCTTCCTTTTCTCCGTCTTTTTCATACTACTGGGGACCAACATGTTTCCAAGCCAATTTGGACTTTCCCATCAGGGGCAATTTATAGGAAAACTACAGTTATGAATGATGGAGCCTATATTAATTGAATTTAAATATTACCTGAATATAAAAATAAAGAATTTAATATCATATACTGTTTGATCGACTTTTCTGTTCTCTTACTAAAATCGAAAATCTTCAAGATCGAAAAGAAATCAACTTTGTTATGAAAATTTTTTGTGTATCAAAAAAACACCCAAAAAGTCCACAAATCAAAAATAGTCTTTGAAGTTACCCACTTTTACGGTTCATTAGTGACAAATTTACAATAAATGTAAAAAAAAAGAAAAAAAGAGGGAGAAAAAAGTAGAGTCAACTAAACGAAACTCTCACTCTTTCTTTTCTCCGTCTTTTTTATACTACTGGAGATCAACATGTTTCGAAGCCAATTTAGACTTCCTTATGAATTGAAAAACGGTTTTTGTCCACAAATTGTCCAAATTTAGTGCAAATATTCACGAATCACTGCCAATACCCATGAATCTATTTTCACTCACTTATTTGTTTATAACTAATTCTTTCTTAAATTAATAGGGTAGTAACTAAAGTATAATACTTTTACAGCTATACTAAAAAATAATCTATTCACTGGTTCTTTACTTTATTTATAGTATATTTTAGGAAAGAAATACAAACGGTTATTATTTGTTTTGGTATCCGATCTGACCTTCATATCATCCGCTGCAACACATTCGTAGCCGTGGAGGCACGTGCATCGGGCAGCGTTAAGATTGCCGCTTGCAACTTAAAACATTCCTAATTTTTTAACCATTAATCCGATTGAGCTAAAACTTCACAGAAAACTTCTTTGAAACCTATACAACAACTTTCCTATTGGAATTTTGCCGTTGCTTCAAATTCGCTCGATGAACGAAGCGCTTGAAGGTTGAAATTCATGATTACTGCAAAGACTCGAAAAAAAAATTAACAGCTTTTTTGTTGTGCCAAATTAAACTTCAAGTCAAATAATAATTACACTGAAAAATCCATTTGACCGGCCTCCTTATAACGCGTTGTTAGAATTTCTGCCGGCTGCATTCGAAGATGAGGGGGTCCAAGGAAATTAGTACGTTTTCTGATGATGAATTCTAACAAAATTTTTTTCATATATCAGACTTCACACTTTTTCCCTATTCCCCCCTTCACCCCTTTTTTAAAGAAATCCTTTTTTTGCCCCTTTTTCCAAGAAACTTCCCCTATTTTCACTTTCTCTCGTTTTTTTTGCATAAATTGAAACTGTTTGGTTGAAAATTCAATTATTTGTTGGAAAAGCAACTATTTTGTTGATAAGCCATCTTTTATGGTTAACACTTCAACTCCTTGGCTGAAAAATGAACTAGTTTGTTATAAATTTTTTTTTTTTTGGTTCAAGATTCATCTCTTTAGTTGAAAATTTAACTATTGTGTTGAAAATTGGCTTCATTTTTGGTTACAAAATAAATTTTTTCAACAAACTGTCTACCGTTACGGAATTTTCCGTAAGACCAACCCCTTTCCAGCTCGTTCAGGGCTAAATTTACGGAATTTTCCGTAACTCTAGCCATAGAGCTACACTTGACTGGGTTAGTTTTACGGAAAATTCCGTAACGCTAGTCAGTGCCTTTTTGTTAGTCGAAAATTCGAATATTCCAGTTTTGGTTGAAAATTTATCCTTTTTAGTTAAAAATCCGACTATCGAGTTGAATATTTATCTTTTTTTAGTAGAAAATTCAACGAACTCATAAGAAGTCATCCTTTTTGCTTGATTTTCTTCTTTCTTAAATACAAAATGTTTTTGCTGTTAAATTAAACTATTTTATTAAAAATATGTCCTTTTAGTTTTAAGATTCGGCTCTTTTGGTAGAAATTTCATCCTTTTTGATAAAAAAATGTAACTGTTTTGTAGAAAATTAATTTGTTTCGATGGAGGATTCAACTAGTTTATTAATATTCATCTTTTTTGTTGAATTCAGCTGTCTTTGATTTAAAATTGAAATCTGTTTGGTTTAAATGCCAACTATTACATTTTTCGTTGAGAATTTATTTTTTTTGCTAGAAAATTCAACAACTTGGTCAACAGTTGAACCACTTTGTCAAAGACTCATTTTATTGGTCGCAGATTCGTCATTCTAATTGAAAGTTCGTTTCTTCGGCCGAAAATTCTTTTTTTTGTTGTTGAAATTTTACCATTATTGGTAGAAAATTCCACTATTCAGTTGAAAATTCATATACTTTCTTGAGAATTCGTCTTTTCCGGTAAAAAATTAATCTTCTTGATTTAAAAATAATCTTTTCGGTTAACAATCCAACTACTTGGTTGAATTTTGTAATCTTTTGTTGAAAATTGATATTTTTGGTTGAAAATTTAATTATTGTGTTAAAAATTCGCTTTATTTTTGGTTAAAAATTACCTTCTAAATCGAAAATTTAACTGTTCCACTGTTGGTTGAAAATTTATTCTTTTTAGCTGAAAATTCAACTGTTTGATTAAGAATTCATGTATTCTGTTAATAATATGTCTTTTTTGGTAGAAAATCAATCTTCTTTGTTAAAAAATCATCTTTTCGGTCAAAAATTCAACTATTTGGTTGAATGTTAAATTCTTTTTTTTTAAATTAATTTTTCTTATGAAGATTCCTCTCCTTGGTTGGAAATTCAACTGATCTGTTGAAAATTTGTCTCATTTTGGGTTGAAAGTCCATTTTTTTAATCGAAAATTCAACTATTTCATTTTCAGTTGAAAACTGATCTTTTCTAGTTAAAATTTCAACTCTCAGGTTGAAATTTTTTTTAGTTGAAAAAGCAACTATTTGATTTAGAATTTATGTATTTCGTTGACAGTTCGTATTTTTTGGTAGCAAATTGATCTTTCTGGTTAAAAAGTAATCTTTTCGGTCGAAAACTCAACTATTTGGTTGAATGTTAAACTCTTTTGTTGACAATTAATTTCTTTTGGTTGAAGATTGGTTGAAAATCCTTGGTTCAAAATTTAACGATTGTGTTGAAAATCCCTTTCATTTTGGGTTGAAAATTGATCTTGTCCAGTTTAAATTTCAACTATTGGGTTGAAAATGCTACTATTCCATTTTTGGTTGAAATGTAATATTTAAATTAAAAATGGATCTTTTACAGTTGAAAATTCATGCATTTGTTTGAAAAATCGTCTTCTTGAATAGAAGGTTAATCTTTTTAGGGTTGAAACTTCATCCTTTTTTGTTAAGAATGCAACTGTTAGTTGAAAACTAATCTGTTCTGATTGAGGATTTAACTGTTCTTTTTAGTATTCGTCTTTTTTGATTGAATTCAACTGTGTTTGATATTAAATTTAAGTTTTGTTTAGTTGAAATATTAACTATTGCATGTTTTGTTGATAATTTATCTTCCTTGGTTGAAAAATCAACTACTTGGTTAAAATTTAACTACTTTGTAAAAAATGGAGTTTTTTTGTTTGAAGATTCATCATTTCAATTGAAAACTCAACTGCATGGTTGTAAATGGACATTTTTGTTGGAAATTCAACTACTGGGGTAGAAAATTAATCTCTTTGGTTAAAAATCCAACTATTTGAATATTGAACTATTTGATAGATAATTAACTTTTTTGTTAAAAATTCAACTGTCTTTAAAAAAATTCGTCTTTTTGACTTGAAAATCTATCTATTTGGCTGTTAGTGCAAATGTTTGGTTTAAAGTCTTTTTTTTGTACTTAGATTCCATTTTCTTCCAAATTATATGTTTATTATATATATATTCTCCTTGTATCCAGATGTGTTTCAAACAAATCGTACTTTTAAAAAAGGTCTATATGAGCAGAAAAGTTTATGTGTCGAGAAGATATCTAGCTTGTTATGCAAATTTATCTTTTAGCTTCAATAAAAATGTCATTGAGGGTTTAGCAAAAGCCTAAACTTAATTTATTGATCGTGAATTTTTCGTCTGCGACCTCTTTTTTAATGACAAGAAAGAATATTTTTTGCTTTTAATGTACTTGATTCATTAAATAAAAATAAATATTAAATGAGCCTGGTATCAGACGGACTTTCACAAAAACCTTCTCTTATATTTGATTTTATACTCATAAAAATCTAATTTTTTATCGTTTTTCACATCATGGACTTGAGAAATTTTTGTATTTCATAATATCTATTATCTCAAATTATGGAAAAGTGTGTACAATATTCTCGATAATTAATGAAAATTGATTTCTTACTTCAGAATAATTAATATATATATATATATAATATTTTTGCACAGTGTATAGGCAATCAAACCGTTGCATTTCTGATAAAAAATATCATCTTCCGACAAAAAGACTAACATAACATCACATAACAAAAAATTGTTTAAGATTGTAAATCTTTTTTTGTACCTTATTTTCTTTGTTGAAAATCACCAATTTGCTGTGAAAATGTTAACATAACCTGAAATTGTTCCAAAATTTTAAATCTTCTTTGAAATATATGGTATACTGGTTTCCTGTGAAACACGCAAGCATAACCCAATATTGTTCAAAAATGTTTTATCTTCTTTGAAATTTGAATATTTTTTCATTAAAAGTACCGATTTCCGGTATAAAACGCCAACAATACTAAAAATTGTGACTTTAATGGCTCTGAATGATAATCTGAAGAATAGTAATAGTCTGCCAAATCTTATAATTTTTGTTATCAAACATACCAATTTTAGACGTAAAACACTAACATACCATAACAAAACATAGTTCCAAATTTGAAATCTTCTTTAAAATTAAATGATTTTTGTTTAAAATAACCGATTTCCAGTGAAAAACATTGACATAACCTTAAATTGTTCAAAAATTGTAAATCATCTTTAAAAAGTTGTGAATCTTCTCTGAAACGTAAGTTTTTTTAATTAAAAATACCAATTTTCTGTGAACAAGACTGGATAAGTATTCATACAATGCAAATCTTCCTTGAACTTGATGATTTTGGTTTTAAAATACCAATTTTTAGTGTGAAACGCTAATATAAGCTAAAATTGTTAAAAGTTGTAAAACTTCTCTGCAGTACAATTTTGTTTGTATTAAAAATACCAGTATCCGAAAAAAAACACTAAGATAATACAGAATTGTCAAAAGATTTCCAATCTTCTCCGAATTATAATGATTTTTGCTTTAAAATACTTATTTTTGGTGTAAAACGCTAACATAACCTAAAATTGTTTAAATATGTGAATCTTCTCCAAACTATAATTTTCCAAAAATTAAAAATACTAATTTCTGACGAAAAGTCCTAACATAATCAGAAACTATCGAGAGATTCTAGATCTTGTTCAAATTATGAGTTTTGTTTTAAAATACATACCAGTTTTTTGTGTAACATGCTAACATAACCCAAGTTTCTTCAAAAAGTATAAACCTTTAAAATCTAATGACTTTTGTTTAAGAAACGGATTATCTGTGAAAAATGTCAATATAACCTGAAACTGTTCAACAATTGCAAATTTTGTTTGCATTATAATGGTTTCTGTTTTAGAATACCAGTTTTTGGTATAAAACGCCAACATAGCCTGAAATTATTGAAACATGTGAATCATCTTTGAATTATAGTTTTTGAAAAATTAAAAATACCATTTTTCTACAAGAAACACCAACATAATCTAAAATTGTTGAAAGAATCTAAATCTTGTTTACATTTCAATCTTCTTTGTTCCAAAATATCAATTTTTAATGTCAAACACTAACTTAACCTAAAATTGTTAAGAAATTATGAACCTTCAAAATCTAATGATTTTCGTCTAAAAACGATAAACGGTAAAAACGCTAACAAAACCGAAAAACGTGAATTGTTGGAAACAGTTTAATCTTTGAAATCTAGTAATTTTTTATTAAAAACTCGTATTTCTGGTTATTTGTGGATTTAATTTAAAAAATTTCAAATTCAGGATGTAAAAAAGCTTCAAGTAATCAAAAGCCAGTCAGGTTTTCAAAAACAATGATTGTGAGATTTTCGAGATATATCGTTACACCACTTTTTTCAGACAGGAAAAAAAAAATTTTGATCTCTGAAGTTTTGTTTAAAATCATTTCTATTTCTTTTGTTTTTAAGAAAGTTAAGTGTTTTTTCAAAAACTAATGATGACGTGCAAAAGGATATTCACAAACGCTCTTCATCAGTTATCGACAAAAATGGACTTTTTTAATGAAAAGGCTTGTAACTTTAGCAGAAAATTTAATTTTGGAAATAATTTATAAATGATACTTTCTTCATTTGGTTTTTGGAAAACTTATTTTAAAAAAATTCAAGACGTATTCTACGAAACTTTGTTACCTTTCATGATACATAATCTAAAATAAAAATTAAATCCTTTAAACAATGCTAATTTTGCATTTTTGACTATTCATTAAGGACTTAAGGATATTAAAAAATTAAGAAGATTTGTGAAAAACTGTTTGAATCGATCTGACTTCACAACCTTTCTCTAGTATCCAAAAATGGATTTAACATCCCGATCTGAGCTTGAAGTTAATTGCTCACAACTTCATTTTTTTCCAAAATAATTTTTTTCATTCTAAAAAACAACTTTTTAGATTTATAGAAAGCTTTTTTGCTCATCAAACTTCATTTAATTCTTTCACTTTAATATCAATAGAGAAGTCTAGAAAATTATGAAACTTGGGAATCACAGACACTTAATTTTATTTTGAATTGACTTTTTGAAAAAATTAATCAGGGTGATGAAATCAAATTAGTGAATTAGTACATAGTATTCATGAAAATGTCGTTTCTTAACTTTTAAATTAATAAAACAAAGTTATAAATAAAACGTTCGGGTACAATATGAGGGGGGCTACAAAATATAAAAACAAATAAATTTCGACTCCAGATTTCTGCTTTAACAAAACAAAATCTCCCAAACTGCATTTAACAAAACAAAATCTCCCAAACTGCATTTAAATCTAATTCCTTTAAAAAAATCGTGTAACCTTCTTGCAAGTATTTTATTTTAACTTCATTTGCAAAATTCCCCTCCCCCCGAAATAATTGGTTTTAGCAAACAATATATAATTCACTTTCACGAAATAGATTCTGAAATTTTATGCTGTTGCAATTTTTTTTTAGATTTCTATGCTCTCATCCCCCGAAATTTGTTCGAATCTACAAAAAAATGAATGTGTATTTTTTTATGAAAAAAAAATGATATTGTTTGAACACCTGTTGATGTTTACAACTATCTTCTCTCAGAGAAATGCTGGAAAGTTATGTTTTTTTTTCTGAAATTTTCAGCTTTTTTTTGACTTTGTAGTTGTGAACAAATAATAAATAAACATCAACAAGAATCGCTTTTAAACAATCTCTTTATTTTTTGTGGATATATTTTTCTCAATAATCTCCTAATTATTCCATCCTTTATTTTTATCTATGCTGTAAGATGGTCTTTTTGTTTGAATTAATATTTTTCAAACATTAGCAAAAGAGTAAAAATACTTCATTCCGAAAAATGGAATACTATTTCGAAAATTGTTCTTGTTGATGTTTTTTCATTATTCGTTAGTTGTATTGTATTGTTATAAACAACGATGAATTGGTAAAACAATTATGTTTGTTAACTTGCATTATTCATAAACTTACCGAGTGAAAAGTGAAAAGAGGTGGAAAATTTTAGAAGAAACCGCAACTTTCAAGCATCATTCTAGCAGAAAATTGTTATCAATAATAGAAAATTATTCAAACAACTCACTCCAGTAACTGCAATTGATAAGTGCCTCACTATAGCTGAAAAGCTGAAAAATTCGAAAACATCGCGACTTTTTAACCCTATTCTAAAAGAAAATTGCTGTCAACAATAATTAATCGTTTAAACAATTCATTTGAACATCTAGTTATCAGTAGAGAGTTATAGTTCATGTATTAGAAACAACTTGTACCAAAAGAAACAGCAAAAATATAATAATTAGCGCCAAGAACTCGCAAAACTCAATTTTTCACTTATGGAGTTTTTTTGGGACCCTATAAGACAGACTTATGGGGGTGAAATTCAAAAAGTCTTTTTCTTCTGTATTTCTTGGCTGATTGTGACGAGAAATATTGAGGGTCAACTCGGTACACCTAATATTGATAATTCTGAATAAAATTCACAAAAACGTCTTTTTTCCTTATGGGAAATACGTGTTAAACTTTATGGGGCTTGAGGAACCTCTAAATATAATATTAGAAAAAATATATATTTATTTTTTTGTGTGGATTCAAACAAATTTGGAAATTAGAGCATGAAAATTCCAAAAAAAAATTTCAATGCCTTCTTGAACCACCCTAACATGTTTCGTAAAATCAAAATGAATTTTGGGAAACTCAGCTTCAAATTTTGTAATTCTCTGTTACAATATTACGGAATTTTCTGATACCTTGTGTAAAATACATCACGTTTTTTATGAGAGAATGAATATTTTGATGAAAAATATTTATTTTCTGAAACGTTGAAATAAACACCGAGCAGATAAATTCCGAGAAAGAGATAGCGAGTGTCAAACACACTTGACTTCAGACATATTTTACAAGCACAACCCCCACACTAAATAAAAAAACGCTCTGTAAATCATCCTTCGACAAACTAAACTTCACAATAAAATAAGCGAATTTCGTGATTCAATGCAAAATAAAAGTGAAAAATACTTCCAAATTTTTTAAGAACTATGCGACAGAAGATGACGGATGAAGAAGCAAGAGAAACCGATCTATCAGCGCTTTCACAAGGCGGTAGCGGCCACTTTTTGTACTAAAATGATTAAATCGCAGATTACCCAGAGAATCGCGGTCGGTAATTTATCGTTTTCCTCAAAACTAATTACCTGAATATATAAACAAAAATTAACAATTTTCGTTATAAACATGCATCTTGAAATTATTTTTTGCTGAACTACAAAGATAAAATGCAATTTATAAAGTTATTTACTAAGTTCATAAGTCATTTATAAATGCATAAATTGACTAACTTTAGACAATTATTTATTTCTTACTACTCAAGTCACTTTTCTTCATGAATAAATAAATTTACCAACCTTGTGAAATTATTTATTTATAAATACACAAGTCTTTCTTTTTCAAGAATAAATAAATAAATGAATTTACCATATTTGCGAAATGATTTACTTTCAAATTTACAAGTCCATTTCTTATGAACGAATAAGGACCTTAAGTTGTCAAATTATTTATTGCTAATTTCACAATTCACTTTCATTAATAAATAAATAAACTTTCCAACTTTGCGAAATTATTTATTTATAAATTCACAAGTCTCTGTCCTTTAAGAATGAATAAATAAATTTACCAACTTTTCGAAATTATTTATTTATGAATTAACAAGTTTCTGTTCATTATGAATAAATAAATAAATAAATTCACCAATTTTGCGAAATTATTTATTTCTAAATTTACAAGCTCACTTCCTTTGTAAATTAATTAATTTATCAACTTCAAGAAATTACTTATTCATAAATCCACAAGTCTCTGTCCTTTTTTAATAAGTAAATAAATGAATTCACCAACTATGCGAAATTATTTATTTCCAAATTCACAAGCCTATTTCGTTTATAAATAAATAAACTCACAAACGTTGCGAAATTATTTGTTTTCAAATTCACAAGTCCTTGTCCCTTATCAATAAATAAATAAATTTACCAATTTTGCGAAATTATTTATTTATAGATTCACAAGCTCATTTCCTTTATAAATTCATTAATTTATCAACCTTAAATAATTACTTATTCATAAACCCACAAGTCTCTGTCCTTTATTAATAAGTAAATAAATGAATTCACCAAGTTTGCGAAATTATTTATGTCTAAATTCACAAGCCTCATTCGTTTATAAATAAATAAACTTACTAACTTCGCGAGATTATTTGTTTTCAAATTCACAAGTCCCTGTCCCTTATTAATAAATAAATAAATTTGCTAACTTTTCGAAATTATTTATTTGTAAATTAACAAATCTCTGTCCTTTATTAATAAGTAAATAAATGAATGTACAACTTTGCGAAAT
>JAUMHM010100627.1:0-23587 GCA_032362435.1 Melikaiella ostensackeni
TATAATCTAAAATACTTCTCATAAATTGTTGTTGAATGATTGCTATTTCTCATTTGAAATTCCATTCAAAATAACCATTTCTTATAACGATTCATGAAAAGTATTTTCGAATCTATTGTTACGTTCTAGAGATGTAATTTAAGGACAAACACGGTGGAAACTGAAGTATCCTGGATTTATCTACAGAACACAAGGTTCTGGGCTAAGGGACCAGGTTTCAGGGTCAAATGAAATGGTTTGAGACGGAAATACACAGAGATACATTTATTTATGAGAGAAATAGGGTTAGCGAGGAAGTTACAGACATTTATTGGTGAAACGGCTCAGGGTCGATCAGAGGAGAGATTTACGAGTTGATTGAAGACGAATGTATTGATTTGAGTGGAGAAAGACGTTGATAACCTTGTTACCAGAAGTGTAGGAGATTGCAATTGTAGCAGTGATAATCCACACTCGGAATTTGCTGATGATCCGCACTCGTTATTGACTTGGTAATTGCACCGGGGAAACCTCTGGAGATTACTGGTTCTGGAACTCGTAGAGGTACTGGAGTGGCTTTGCTGGAGACCTCGAACTGGATCCTCTGAGTTGTATATCCAAGGTATTTGAAGAGAGTTGGTTCAGAGTTGAAACTGAGAATTTGGAGACGTGTACGAACAGGAACTTGAAGATTAAGGTCGATTTTGAGATGGAAACTTGTTAGCAAGGGGGATCAGAGATTTATCAAGAGCTTGGCATTGGATTTTCTTGAGACTTAAACTTGGAGAGTTGAACCAGAGTTAGTTGAGGACTTCAGTGTCATTTTTTCGAGTGAATCAATTGAAAAAGGTGAGTAGAATGCATAAGCATTTAGTTTTTTCCACAAATTTTATGATGCAATATTGCATTATGCCAATGTACGGTTGGAAAAAAAGTTGTGTTGTTATTCTCATAATGGCATCATGTTTTGGTTGTGAGACACAGTACTGGCTTAGTTGTGAGACACTTTGCTTTTCCCAGTGTATATAATTGAAAGCGTATACAACTGTCAAATATCGTCATTTTCGTCAGCACAAAGTGTTTATTTACCATTTGACTGGTGTTTTGATCTATTTTTTTTTATTTTTAGCCATGTCAACTACAAAAAAGACAACCGAACCCCAAGAAAAGGATTTTAATGCGCTGCTTCAAGCCATTCAAATTTGTTTGTTAGAAAATAAAGGCATACGATCGGCTGCCCAAGAACATGGCATTGATAAGAGCTCTTTACTGCGCCATGTGAAGAAAGTGAAGGTTAATTTTGAGGATATTTCATCAGTCAATAAATACACATTGTTGGAATTTATCCGCGTAAGTGGTACGAGAACTCCATCAAACATGGTATGTCTGTTTTTTGTTATTCAACCGTTTTTTTCAATGATGAGAGTTTTCTTTTCATATTAATTTTTCTTTATTGTTTTGTCAGATTTTCTCTCTTCCTCAAGAAAAAGTCCTTGTTGAGTACATCATCAAATGCATGAATCATTATTATGGCCTGAGTATTGATGAGTTGCGAGAGTTAGCGTACCCGATGGCCAATAAACTCAAACGTGAATATTCGTCTTCTTGAAATGAGGATTTGAAAGCCGGCCGCATGTGGTATAGACTTTTCATGAAACGTCACCCGGAACTCAAGCTCAGAACACCAGAGCAAACATCCATGAACCGGGTCAAAGCTTTCTGCAAACCAAATGTAGATAAGTTTTTCGCTAATTTGGCTCGGTAGCTGGATGAATGTCACTTTGATAGTACGGCTATTTACAACATAAGTGAGAGCGGTTTTTTAATTGTTTCGACCAAAATTGAAAAGGTTATCGCCGTTAAAGGAATGAGCAGAGTTGGAAAAGTGGAGGCTGCTGAGCGTGGTACGATGGTGACTATGGCCCTTACGGTTAGTGCGAGTGGAAATTCTATTCCTCTGTTCTTTTTGTTTCCCCGAAAAAATATGCAGTCTTCATTTCTGGATAATATGTCATCTGGAACCGTCGGTTTCGCGAATGATTCTGGTTGAATGAGTCAGCCAGACTTTGTTCGTTACATTCGCCATTTCATCAAAAACGTGAAACCATCGACCGGGGCTGCAACTGGAATTATATTCTTTCGTTCCCTCCACACTGTAGCCATAAGTTGCAGCCGCAAGATGTGTCGGTATTCTGCCCTATAAAGGTTTACTACAAGTCTCAATATTCCGCGTGGCAAAAAAACAATGCCAACAAGGTAAATAAACTCAATTGGTTCATTCCTTTTTAAATATTTGACATTTTTCCAATTTTTTTTTGTTTTTATTTTCTTTTTGAATAGGTTTTGGAAATACGGCACATTGCTCGGCTTGTTTGTGCAACATTGGATTTGGCGTTAACGCCAAAAACAATAAAATCGGGCTTCGCTGCAACGGACATTTCTCCATTCAATCCCGATATCTTCACTGATGCTGATTTTGTCCAAGCCGATGAACAAAATGCTGAAGCAGTTGCGATTGCACTGATCTCGACTAATATAAACAGCGGCGTATTGTTTTTGATCAGACTGATATCTGCCGGGAAGAAGACGTGGACACGTTTGAACCGTCGACATCTGAACCATCGATATCTCGATGGGCATCAGTCATGTCAGCTGCCACCAGTTTTTCATCGATTTCGGATGAAATTAGCCCATTGCAAGCCGCTACCCCAAAAAAACCGTAGAAACGTAACCGAAAGGCGATGGATAGTAGCGAGCTGATTTCTCCAGAAAACATTGTTGTTTTGAAGGGGAAAGCAGCAGAAAAGAAAGGAACATCAAAGAAGCCAACACAAAGGAGGCAACACCACCAGCCAAGCGTTCCAAAGCAAAACCATCACCACCATCGGATGAAGATGGAGACTTTTGTATCATTTTCTTGAAGTTGTTACCGACCAAATTGACCGCTGCCAACTCCATCAAATGCAATTCGTGCGAGCGGCCGGTTCATGTGAAATGTGCAGATATGCGTGCAAGTTTCTACACTTGCAAACATTGCGATAGCGATTTGGATGGAGAAGACGATGATGAAGAATGAAAAGTGCCATTTTTAAAAATAATTATTGCCTACTGAAGGCCTTCAAAATGAATAGAAATTAATATTTGCAAATATTTATCGGGGGTTTACTTCATATTTTCCCATTTTTAATGGATTTTTCTAGGTGTCTCACAACTAAGTCACTTTTATTCGTGGCTCCTTTCGTGGCTCCCTCCAGCACAACTAGCCTACAAGTAGCTGGATTATAGGAGCTGTCAAACTCCCGTATATAGAACTCCCGATTTGGTTAAACTAGTTAAAATGTATAGCTCAAAAACAAAACCAGTCTCACAACCAAACCCTCTCCCTTACTTACCATTGAACAAAATTGAGATTGAATTGAGAGAAATTGAGAGAAATTGTTGAAAAATTGTTGGGAAATTGAAATCAGAATTGAGAGAAATTTGTCACAATAAGTGCTTAAGAAGAATTGCACATTTTTTGAGCTTTTTTTGTGAAAATTGATCAGTGATGTCAGGAAAGTCAACCTTTACAGCAAATCCGTTTTCAATTGCCAAAATAGCGAGATAATGCAACCTTTCTTGACTTCTTGTGCTTCTCTGTCACGTTTTTAGCGAATTATCTAGTCTGCTAAATGATCTCTAAGCTGAAGAAACAGTCACCTGTATGGCATAAAAGAGTTTTATCGCAAGGCGAAGATTAACAAATATACCCTGAAGATTTTTTTCATGAATAGCAGTCAGTAGTAACAATGGACATTTCTCAGCTTCGAAGACAGTAGTATGAGTGCTTTTCATGTGCGGAATTTTATTTAAAAGCTCTTCCAGAAAGTGCTTCTAAAATTGATTCATAAGGGATTTAACTGCGGCATCAAGTTCTTTATTCTTTATGTCAGGGAATCTCAGGATTGGGGAGAATATTCCACAGATAGATTCAGCAGCTCCAAATCTTGTCCTTAAGTTAGACGTAATGAAATCTATCACTGGGTAAAAAACAGTCATCTTGAACTCTTTAGCTGATTCGAGTGTTTTAGTAGCGGGCTCACTTCTCTTTTGACATGATGATCTTTTCTTCTGGAATTCCGGAATGATACCCACTTCGGCGACCAATTTTGCTTCTTAGAGAATTTGTTTTCAGGAATCTCTCAACAGTTGCATTCCTTCCTGCAAACCTCCAATAAGTGCAGTTTCTACGCTTAGAGAAATTCCTCTTCTTTGTATGATCACGTCTTTTTTATCAATACTCGACAGTATCTTATGACAAAAAGATACCATCAGCAGGCCTCTAAAAGATTGGAAATATTTTTTGACAACATCTCTATTGAAAAATAGATTTCCAGTACCTGTAGAGCGGGGCGAAACAAGGTGTTCCAACCCTCGGGTTGAAACATTGAATGTTTCAACCCTAGGGCTGAAACCGGTCGAATAAGATTCAAAACTTTAAGAACACCAGGGTAATGTTTTACGATGGGACGCACAGCTTGGAGTCTCTTACTCCATCTAGTGTCAGGAAGATTTTGAAGAGACAACGGAACATATTCTTTTAGCGTTTCCCAACCTGCAGGGCTGCTAGAATGAAAGGAGTAGAAAGCCTTAATATTTCCAAAAAATGTCATGGCATCCGCATTCATTTTTGCTAAGATTTCGTTTGCAATGTTTTCTCCAGTTTTGCCGCTGTAGATATGCAAAGACCACACTAGATATGCAAAGGCGGGAAACTTAAATTTTTAATAGTGAATTGATTTCTGAACTTCCTCAGTTCAAATGAGGTGAAGACTGAAGTCACTTAAAAGTGCTTATTAGGTTAAAGATTCAAATTATAAAAAAAGTGGCTGGTGAGCCGCGGGCTCCTGACTGCAGCCAGGCCAGCCACTCTTTGTGGGGACCATGGTATAAGTCTATAGGGTTCCTGTCTTTCTCAGCCACGGGGAAAGTTTCTTCTCTAGGTGCTCTCTTTCAAATCGATACTTTTAATAGCTTTTTCCACTTTTTCAGTTTGAGCCGCTTCTACATAGTATTTATACGTTTATGCTTCGACCAATGCTTTTGATAGAAATGGATTCATAATAATTATACATACCATATAGGATCACGACGTAGGACGTGACACTATCACAATAATTCTTTCATTTTTCAAGAGTGTTAACTCAAGTAAGTTTTTTCCCAAGTATCAAATTTTTTTACCAATACTTTTTGAGATATAATTTCACAAATATGTTAGTTTTAATAAAATGAATTGTTTATAACGCTGTAACTCAGAAACAGTTGCTACAGTCCAGGAGTGCTTCTTCGACTGTGCTCGACACAGTGTAAGAAGTCTTATCTTTCATTAAGCAATATTTGCATAATCGTCCGATCACGGTATTTTCAAATTTTCAAATACTGTATTAAAATAAATCACTCGACAAGACTTTAAATTCTATTAAAATAACCTTTTATTAAATACTAGAATTGCATCTTTGTTACATACTTAGGGCTTACTCCTGTTTGGAATGAAGTTTGTATTCAGAGTGAAAAATTGGCCAGTTTCAATACTTTTGTGTAAAACGATTTTTTGGATTCTAACCCGAGCATTCGAAAAAATTGTTTTTCACAAAAAGTATTGAAACTAGTCAATTTTTCATTCCGAATACAGACTTGATTTAAAACAGGAGTAAGCCCTAAGCATCTAAAAAAGATGTAATTCAACACTGTTAAAAATGTTTGGGATTTTGCCACACTTTCACAATACGAGTGTAAGGCAAAATTACAATACCGGTTTTGGAAGGTGAAATAGAAATACGTGTAATGCAATTTCAAAGGTTACGTATCAGTTACCAAATAAGTATTGCAATTTCACGACACAATACCGGTATTTTAATTTTGCCTTACACTTACTTTAGCCCGTCTAGCAGATAAGTAACCCTACACTTAAGTAAGATGAGAAATAAACATTGCTAGTCTAGTTCGTAACGCACTCGACTTAAAGCCTGGCGGTTAGGGTTCGATTCTCCATGTCTGCGAATTCCGATTTTTTTTTAAATTTTCTTCCGCAACATTAGTTCACATGTAGGGCAATATTATAATACTATTATCTGAAGACTACATGTATTATGTAACTATTAACTAACCGTATTATAAAAACTACATGCATTAAGTAAAAATATCATGTATTCGTACGGTACCTTACGTCTCGGAAATAAACTTCCAATAAATTTAATATAAAGTTCTGACAGAAAATTTTAATAGTGTGGTATTTATGGAGTAAAATAAGGCAATTCAATTTTGAGGTTAGGGCCTGGTTCCAACGCCCTTAAGCCATTGATTTTAATTCCGCTCATTGAAGTTCGGTTCTTGGTCAGCTCTATGAAAAATCTATTTTAATATTAGTTCCTTATCAAGCACATTTTTGTATTATAGATTTCAATAAAATTCATAAACGTAAAATGTAGATAGGTTACATCCATTATAAGTGTTTCTAATCTAACATTGCTGTTTACTTGGTATCGTTTAAGATTTGTTTCTTACTGCTTACAGTAGATTTAATCGAATTCCGTTTGTCTCTCAACTTAACGACTTAAAAAAAGCGAAGGTAACTTTTCAATAACAAGGATTGCAGTCGTAGAGTAACGGTTACTGACAATTTATTACAAGTGCTCCTAAAGTACTGTATTTTCTGTCTTCAAAATTTTTTATGAAGATTGAATTAACATTTTGCTTTATTTAAAAACAGAAAATCATTTTACGAATCAATCTTACCGAAAGTTCAATAATATGTCAAATCAAAAAAAATGTATGTAAATCGATGATATTATATTTCATAAAAATAAAAATCTGAACTAGTAATTGAAAGTATTTTAATTAAATTTAATTAATTTTAATTAGTTTCCTGCAAATTTTGATTAAAATTGCTGGAATTGTTTCATAATTTAAATTTCTCTGGAAAAGATGGAAATAATGTATATTAGAAAATTTACATTTTCTTTAATAAAAAAGGTTAATATTATCATTAAATCTTTTCGAATAATGAGGACATTTTATTATAATTAACCATTCGCATCCGAGTCCTTCTATTCGACCCAGGCGAGATTCGTTGCGAAAAAAGTTTTGTCAGTTCATCTTTTAAGCAATCTATAAATTATTGATAGACAAATTAAGAATAGCTTGTTTCAAAACGTGAACTTTATTATCTTCTGAGCCCTTTCGAAGATTCAAAATGATCTAGAAACATCGAAAAAACTTTCAGGAACACGAAATTGAAATCTATTTGAAGATCGCCCATACATTTTATACTCCACACTAATAAACATTGAGTTCTGTACAGTACTGCATAAAATTCTTCATTATATAGTTCTGTCGATTCTATACTGTATAATATACTATACTATATAATGTATTATATATTCTCTTATTTCAGGGCTCATTTTAGGTATTAAAATAAGACCAGTGGTGTATCTACGGAAAATAGCGGTCACGACAAATATTGAAATTGCGCCTCTGTGCAACACACATGCCAATAATTTTCCTCTTTTTTAAATTAACATTTTTTTAAAAATTTCATTGCATAATTTGGTGCCCCCGCTTGAATATGCACCTATGGCACATGCCATGTCTGCCATACTTGCGTGATACTAAAATGAGACCACTGGTGGGATCCCAGATTCATTTGTTTTACACTGAAAATAACAGTATGTAGTAATCCTACTTAAAAACAGAACACGCAAAAAATGATACCGTAAAAAAGAGATTTCTAGTTTTTACTGTATACTGTATATTGTACATAATACACTACTGCATACTAGACCGAATCCATGTCAAATTTTGCAGGCAGTGCAATTTCAAGTCACAGAATCATTCGCCTCTTAGATATGTTGTTTTTCAAAGGAAAGAAGACGAAACATATTTTACCGTTTTGAGAAAAAAATCATTTTCGCAAAGTTATGAGTATGTGTTTAAAATTGTAGAAATGTATTGTTTGGTGTTAGGTTGTTGATCATTGAAGGAAAATATCCAGTGGTGTTTCATTGTTGATCTACTGATCCTTTCAAATTTATTTATACGAGCTTTCGCTCTACGACGTGCAGCCTCAGGTGAAAACATTATCATCTCCTTCATTAGATGGAGAACATAAAAGGACGTTTTTTATATAAGAAAAGTTTTTTACAGAAAGTATAAAATATTGTAAAATATAAAATGTAACATGTAAACTCACCAGTTAGACGCTTACATTGTAGGATAACATAAAATTCCACATTTCTAATAAATGATGAGTAGTTTAAAGCTTAAGAACTCATTTTTTGAGTCTCCAGGTTTCGTGTTAACATTGTCAAATTTATATAAACATTTATTGTGGGCCAACACATTCCGTTAAACGCTAATCTTGGAGAGAGAGTGTGAAGTTACGTGAGACTATATTTTAATCTCTAAGACAAGGTGGAAGCTTGGTGCGAATTTTCAAGAAATCATTAGACGATTAGTATAGTTTTAAAAGTTGAATTCTGTGAAAATATTAATGAAAGATGTAAGAATTTCATAAGAAAATGTCAAAATAATGGCAATGTTATAATAAAAAGCTTATGAGTTATTAATCTAAAGATATTTCAGATGTTTTTCTAAAAACAAAGATATCACTTCTTTCAATTTGAAAACACGTGTAATATACTGCATTCCCTGTGAATGTGGTTCAGTTTATATCGGACAAATAAAAAAGTACATTAAAACTATAATCAAAGAACACAAAAACGACTCCAAAAATGATACAAAAGGCACTGAATTGATTATGCACTCGCCTGTTAACAATCATAAGTTTTTATTTTCAAAAACAAAAATTTTAAGTCATGAAAACAACTATAAAAGAAGAAATTTTCAAAGAGATGTTTTTTATTGTCAAGAATACCAATTCTATAAACAAGAGATCTGGTGTTGAATTTATTAGTAATATCTACCATAGATTTATTTTATTGACTAACATTTTTGTTTTAAATTAGAGTAATCGTCTAAGCGTTTCTTTGAAATTCGCGCCAAGCGTCCATCTTGTCTTAGAGGTTAAGATGTTAGGCATTTCATGTTCCAATATGGCGATCCAAGATGGCCATACGCTGGTGCATAAACATTGGCACCAAAATGCATGGGACTAAACATTACTTTTTAAATGTCTTCCTGAAAACTAATTTCTGACCATAAAGGGCACAGCAGGATAAGGATGTATGTGTTGCCTCCGCTCGGATCTGGTTGAGATTTTTTACAATATGTTGCTATTGATGAAAAAATTTTCTGAGAGTTATGGGGGTAAGAAGAAAAGTCGAAAATAATTTTTTTCTCGAGAACGGCTGAACCGATTTTTATGAAAAAAATATATGATATTGGTTTTAATGCGCTGAGCGCCACATTCTGGGGACTTTTAGCGTTACAGTAATTGATTTGTCACTACAACTATTTCTGCGATCTTTACTTGTTTTTTCGTCTATCGGTTCCTTTATCATGTACATTTGTTTTTCTATCGAAGGTGCAGGCTGTATATGATATTCTGGGGACTTTTAGCGTTGCAGTACTTGTTCTGTCACTTCAACTGTTTCTGCGATCTTTACTTGTTTTTTCGTCTATCGGTTCGTTTATCACGTTCATTTATTTTTATATTGGAGGTGCAGGCTATATGTAATATTCTGGGGACTTTTAGCGTTGCAGTACTTGTTTTGTCACTTCAACTGTTTCTGCGATCCTTACTTGTTTTTTCGTCTATCGGTTCTTTTATCATGTTCATTTGTTCTTCTCTTGAAGGTGCAGGGTGTATAATATTCTTTCCATCGCACAATCAAACACTGCACTCTCAGTTGGTTCCCATAGTCACACGTTTGTTACTTCAACTTTTTATGCAATCGTCATTTGTTTTTCATCCATCGGTTCGTTTTTCATATTTTTTTTGCTTTTGTATTGAAGATACAGGATAGGACAGTCTAATACTGCGTGTGAGTCAGTTAGTTCCCATAGTATAAGGAAAGGCTTTATCATGAAATCAGTTTGTTTTCGGAAGATTTATTCTGTTCATTAATTTATTGCGTTCTTCCATGTTCTTATTTCTCTGTTATTATTATTTCAGTGATTCTTATTACATTTGAATGACTTACTCCAGACACAGCGATCAGATTATATAAATTTGAATTATTTTTCACCCTAAAATGACTAAATTTTATAAAATTTTCCAGTGATGGGAAGTAGCTAGTTCCTTTTAATTAGTTACTGAAACTAGTTACTTTCTTTGGTAACTATGGTGTAAACGAAGTTACTTTTGTAAGTGAGTAACGAATTGGTGACTAGTTAAATTTTTTTCAGTAACAGTAACTTGATTTTCCAACGATTTTCTCATTCTAACTATTCAAGTTGTGGCGGCAGATAGCCATAGAGATTCATAGCCCAATATAGGAGAATATAAATATTTCTCCCACCCTGAGATACAAAATTTTCTAAAATATATAAATACACTTAGAAAAAAATAGAAAAATAATTTCAGAGTTAAATATTCATTTTCTTTGGTTGAGAATGAATTTTTTCAACCCGAAATTCAACGATTCCTGTTACTTTACTTATTATTTTACTTGAAAATTCATTTTTCTCAGATAAAAATTTTATTATTTGGTTGAAAATTAAATATTTTGTTCGAAATTATACGATCATGAAAAAAACTTCATTCGCTTAAAATTCAACTGTTCTGTTACAAATTAGTTTTTTTTTCTTGAATTGAATTGTTTTTCATTTAAAATCAAATTTTTTTGGTTGAAATATATGAACCATTACACTTTTAGTTGAGGAATCATTTTTTTTCGTTGAAAATTAATTTTTTGAATTAAAAACTTAACTATGATATTTATGGTTGAGAATTGATCTTCTTTAGTTGAAAATTAATATGTTTTGTTTGAAATTCGTCTTCTTTTTTAGTAAAAAATTAGTCTTCTTGGTTGAAAATTCATCTCTGGTTTCAAATTGCACTATTTTTTCAAAATTGGTCTTTTGTAGCTGAAAATTCATGTATTTTGTTGAAAATTCATTTCTTTGATTTCAAATTAAACAATCTTGTTGAAAATTAATGTTTTTGTTGAATTTCCATCTATTACATTTTTCATTGAGAATTCATCTTTTTGGATAAAAATGTCATTACTTGGTTAAAAATCAATTTTATTGTTGGAAACTCGCTTTTTTGGCTTGAAATTTTAACAATCTAGTTGATTTTATTTCTCTCTAGACTGGGAATTCAACTAATTCGATGAAGATTCTTTTTTTGGTTTCACATAATTATTTTTTATCTAAAATTGAACTGTTTTTTGGTTGAAACATCAACAATTACATTTTTCGTTGAGGATTCATCTTTTTCCGTTAACGTTTAATTTTTACAATTAAAAATTTAACTATCCCATTTTTAGTTCAAAATTGATCTTTTTCAGTTAAAAATGCATGTATTTTGTTTCAAATTCGTCTTTTTTGGTGAAGAATTTTGTTCTTGGTTGAAAATTAATCTCTTTGGTTTCAAATTTAACTATTTTGTTAAAAATTCGTCTTTTTTTGTTTGAAATTTGACATATTAAACTTTTCATTGAGAACTGAAGTTTTTTGGATAGAAATGATAATATTTGCCTCAAAATCTACTTTTTTATTGAAAATTTGCCTTTTTGGCTTGAAACTTTAACAACCTGGTTGATTTTTTTTCTGTCTTGACTGCAAATTCAACTATTTTGTTAAAAAATCGTTTTTTTAGGTTAATGTAACTGTTTTTGATTTGAGATAAAAATATTTTTTTGTTTACATATCAACTTTTACATTTTTTGTTGAGAATTCCTCCTTTTTCGTTCAAATTTTCTTTTTTTCGATTGAAAAAAATTTTATGTATCTTGTTATCTTTTTAATTGAGAATTCATCTTTCTTAGTTGAAAATTGAACTACTTCGTTATAAATGTTTTTTTTCTGGTTAAAGATTTATAATTTTAGTTGAAAAATTAAATATTTTGTTGAAAATTTTTTTGGTTAAACATTCATTTTTTCAAATGAAAATTTAACCATTTCATTTTCGATTTAAAATTTATATTGTTTAGTTGAAGATTTAACTATTTGGTTTCATATTTCTCTTTTTTATTTGAAAAATCATATATTTTGTGTCTAATAAGGGCTCAAGTGCAAAATATAAAAAAATTTCAATGTAGCACTTGGTAATTTAGAAACATAATATTCGAAATCTACGAATCACGACAATTCCAACGATATGTTATTTGCCTCCAAAAGTTGAAAATTGAAGAATAAATGTTCAGTTTTATTTGACATGGTCTCACAATTATCCGAATTTCAGTACATTTTTCTAAAATTTACTGCAGTAACTCAGATTTATTGGTGCGGGTAAATTTCAGAAGCTTAAGTTTTTCTAGATGTGGAAATTCATTAAATAACTTCATAAATTAAGTTTATTGCTCAAAATTACTCTTGAATTCTTTCACACTCCCAGTGCAAAAGTATCAATGGTCTAATGCTCTGCCTCATTTGAAAACTCATCAACATTACAATGCCTTGAAACTTGACAATGATTTCTAAACATATAATCTTAATAAATATATATATAAAAATATGGAAGTTATTGATGTTTTATCAATAATAATTTGGATAATTAAGAATGAAAAAGATTAATATTATATGCAAACCAAGGGCGCGAAAAAATCACTAAAATAAGAATTTCATTCTGGTAATTATTTGTGTTATAAAGAATCATAAGAACAAAATTATAATTATCATATTTTAACCTTCAAAAAGCCGTACTGATTGTTATTTTGGCTCACAAAATATCGTAAATGGTTTATATCAAAAGATTGTCATTGAGTCATTTAAATCAATTAGATCATTAATCCTTGAAAACTTGGAAAAGTCTTTGAAATTTTTTTACCTGGAAAAACCTGGAAAATTTCATGAATTTTGGCCATGGTCCTGGAATTTTTATTTCCTTAAAGGAAAAATAGGTTTTGAAACGTGTCCTCTGCTTTACCGTCACGCGTTACGTATTAAATGAGAATTAAAAAATTGGAAAATTCTCAGACCTTTGCAAAAATGTATTTTTCTTCGTAATCTACATGATATGCCTAATTTTCAAAAATCTTGTAAGATTTCAATATTTTCGTTTTTTTTACTACAATTTTTAACAAATGCTCCATTTTTTTTATTTTTTTAGAAAATTGGAAACCACTGCAATTGATAACTTAGAAATTGGTCAGTTTTAAAGATTTAAGTTTGAAAAATTGTCTAATTATGAATATTTTAATAATTATTATTCGATTTGAAACATTTTCTGATTTTCCAGTTTGCTCTTCAAACTCAAAATTCAAGCATATAATGTGTATACTTTGATATTTATTGTTAATGAATCTTCTGAGAGTGTATTTTATGAATATATTATTATATTATTATAGCTCTGAAAATTAAATTGTGCTCCTTCAAAAAGTTACTATTCATCACTAATCATTACTCCCACTTCTGGAAGATGTACAACTTCCTACAACCAGGAGAAAAAGTCGAAAATGTGAGTATAACATTTTTAATACAAAATTTGCTTTTTTTCTTGAATTTCCAACAGTTGAATTTTCAACTGGAATTGAAGAAAATTGAAAATTGAATTTGCAACAGCAAAAATCTGCGAAACCTCCTTGATATCTTTAAAACCACTTGATATTTCATTAAAATCCATGAAAATTAAAATCTTCCAACTCCTTTTGAATTTATTTGAAATATTTAAAATAATTAGAAATCTGTAGACATCATTTTGAATCACTTTGTATGAGAAAATGCAGGCAACAAAAATTATTCGCAATATTTTTATATAGTTTTTAAAAAGCTTACATCATTGACAACTTCAAACGAGAAAATTAGAAAATTTTTAAAATCGAATAATATATAATTAAAATGTTCATAATTAGACAATTACAGTGGTTTCCAATTATCTAAAGAAAATGAAAAAAAGTTTTTTTAGGTAAATTTTGATTGCGATAAAATTCAAATTATTTAATAACAATCTTTTGATATGAACCATTTACGATACTTTTTTAGTTAAAATAACAATTAGTACGGCCTTCTGAAGCTTAAAATATGATAGTTATAATTTTGTTGTTATAATTCTTTATAATACAAATAATTACCAGAATAAAATTCTTATTTTAGTGATTTTTTCGTGCCCTTGGTTTGCATATAATATTTATCTTTTTAATTTTCAATTATCTAAATAAATATTAATAAAACATCATTCAGTTCCATATTTTTATATATATTTAGTAAGATTATATGTTTAGAAATCATTATCAAGTTTCAAAACATTATAATGTTAATGAGTTTCCAAATTAGGCTGAGCATGAGACCATTCATACTTTTGCTTTGGGAGTGTGAAAGGATTTGAGGGTAATTTTGAACAATAAACTTTTATGAAGTTATTTAATGAGTTTCCACATCTGGAAAAACTGAAGCTTCTGAAATTTTCCCGCACCAATAAATCTGAGTTACTGCAGTAAGTTTCAGAAAGATAAACTGAAATTAGGCTGATTCTGCGACCATGTCACATAAAATTGAACATTTATTCATTAATTTTAAACTATTGAAGGCAAATAACACATCGTTGGAATTGTCGCAATTCGTAGATTTCGAATATAATGTTTCTTAATTACCAAGTGCTACATTAAAAAATTTTTCTATTTCGCACTTGAGTCCTCATTAGGCACAAAACACTCTCGCTGACCGAGGGTCGGTGAGAGAAGTTCGGCTTAGAGAAGGGAAGCTGCGTAGTGAGGGAACTGCACCCAGGTATCTGGTGCGGAATTGTTCCGTGTCCAAAAAAAAAGGTCACTTGAGGTTCAGGTTCACGAACCGAACCTTTCCAACTAGAATTTTCTCTCAAGGGGTCATAAGTTTTCTTTCAGTTTTTCGTCCAGAAAAACTAGGATCGACAGGTAATTCTGGGTAGGCTGCACCTAGTCTTCTGTTCGCATCCGGGGTCTGCATTATCGGCCACGGCAAGGGTCCAGAACCACGTAGCGGAATCTAGAGCTGAATGACATTGAAAAAAGGAATTAATCCTCAAACGATAAGTATAGTATTTTCAGATATTTAAATCATTTCACATAAATGATACTTTTCGCTGTAGCTCAAAAAAGGTCAAATGAACAAAATCTACTACAATAGTTTAATCAAACTTATTATTTTCTGTCACAACTGCGTGCGAGGTTCGATTTCTCGTGCCCGCGTAGCATGCGCGAAGTGCCTCTGCTTCAAGTCGTGCTACACGGTTTAATTTTGAACAAAAATACTTTCAATATAGGCCATTTTTTCGAAAAAATATACTCTTCAACATTTAGTCGAAGCATTTTTTCATAAAATTCATATTTTAGAAGCTATAGATGCAAGCATTATAAAGGTAGCATTTTTTAATTTCAAAAACGTCAATAGCGACTAGAAAGCGCTTGATCACTCCATTAACGAAATTAAGGGCGATCCGCTCAATTTTTTTTATTTATTCCTTTCTATTATTCTGATATTTCTTAGCAAACGCCTTTTTGTCCATATTACACTAAGGTTAAATTAAATATAAAGTGGCTTAATCCAAAATTAAGATGGCATGTCTTAGGCCGCATTGCTGTCGCTTTTTTACCGGTACCATCATTATAATTCTGGCACCGTTATTATTTCATCCGCCCTTCCTATTAAGTTGGCACAAACGTCCAAAAAAGTTTTAAAACTTTTGAAAAGGATAATATAATAGAACTTTTCTGGTACTCTCGTCTAAAGAAAATTTTTCTACAAATTAGACCAATTTCGACAAAAATTAAATGTTACTTTTCTAGTATTTTTGTCCCAATGAAATTCTTTATCAGCATATAATAGTCGTTATCTCATTTATCACTAATGTAATATAATTGTAAATCATTCCACTAAACGTAAAATGTTTTGGAAGGGTGAAGCTTACTTTTCTATGATATTTGTACTTCACCATCTGTGTTTTTTTTCTTTGAAGGCTAAAAATAGTGCAGAATTGCACTACATATGCAATTTATAGAATCTGAAATGACTTGTATGTTCCGTTACATTATCAATTAGGATTATTTGCTCTACGTGTCACTGACAAGGGGAAGGCCTCCTCTGCGACATTGACTTTTCGAAGAGACTATCATCAATCAATAATTCTTTATATTTTTTCATTATTTTCTCCATATTCTACATACTACTGATCAAGCATAAGGAAATACATTTCTCTTTCCCATTCACAATTTCATTTGAAGCGTATAATATTCGGCCCTTATTTTTAATAATAAAGAAATTTTTTTCGCTCAACCCAACACTTGATTTACTCGAAATTTCGATTAAACTCGCAGAAACATAAAGTTTAACATCTGTGGCATTCTCTGGTCTCCATAAATTGTTTGAAATACCTTGATGAATTAACACACATTTCGTTCGTTATATCATATTTCACTTTATGCTATTTGAGAAGAACTCAAAATAAACTAATAAATTTAATAAAGTATAATAAATTTTGGATATCCAATCCAAAAAATATATTTTTTTTACTGACTATCATTGTTTCTTACAAAACATAATGGATTCATTATGCAGGGAAATTTTTTCAAATTATCTGATTTTTTTATTGTACTTTACAACAATTTGAAAGAAATTTTTAAAATAATTTTAAAAGCTTACGAAGAATAATCGAAATTATTCCAATTTCACTGCAAGATAAACAATGTGATTTATCAATGGCTTTGTATTAAATAAAATCAATGTAATAAATGCAGGCTCAGGGTCTTGATTGGAAAATTGTTTTTATTGTATTGAGTCTATTCCCTATAGTAATACAGTACTAGCTGCATCTAGTCGTCCCGAAAAAGTGCTTTTTATTAATCGCATTGCTTTAAATATAAACTTTCTCAAATCCTTTAAATTAACCTGCCCAATCCAAAGAAGAAAAATAAATAATAAAATATACTTAAGATAGGAATTACTTTCAGCCAAATTACAACCGGCTTTGATTTTCTTTAGATTATAGTCCATCATGGTCCAATGGTTGAGTCGATTGACTCATAACTATAAACATAATAAAATAGCTCATTGTACTACAAGTTGAGAAAGCGAGAGATTTTAAACGAGTGTAAAGTTAGCCGCAGTTAGCTCAGTTAGGCTATCAAGCGAAGGGGTCAAAAATGGGGTTCGAGGTGTGACCAATCACACTTTTTGCATATTTTTATATGTTATTTTTATAATTTTGATATAGATGGGAAGATGAGAAGGAGGTGTCGATTTTACTACCAATCTTCCTTTCCAATTCCCCATTTCTATTCTTTCTCATCACGCATTGACAGGCATCATTTCTATTTGAAGATTTTTAACCATTTTTTCTGATAAATAATAACTTGAAGCGATGAGATTATATAAGCGCATTTTTCGGGAAGCCTAGTCAAATTTGTGAGAAATTGTTGTCGTCCCGAAATTCGGGACGACTAGCCAGGACCAAAAGTATTCTCGTAAATACTGGTTTTCTCAAAGCAATTTATAGGATATTGACAAAAGAACAGTTTACTTGCTAAGCAACAATGTGTGAAGTTGATTTTTTGAGGTATACTTCGAGGCGTACCAAACCATTGTTTCCTTCAGATCATTTCATAAACATATAACATTGACAAAAATCCCTTCTGTATTTCTATTATTACGATATATGCGAGCAAACGTCCTTTTTTATATATTATACTAGGGTTCAATTAAATATAAAGTGAATTAATCCAGCAATAAAATGGCACGTCTCAGACCGCATTGTTGATGCTTTTTCCTGGTACCATGAGTATCCTGATATTTTCCTCATTTCCATTCATAGTAGAATTTTGCCCATTTTGATTCATATTGGTATTCGGTTTATTAGTGTTAGAAGTGTTTGCTTCCGATATGATATTTGACGCATTCATTACATAAACCTCAGAGGGCGCCAAGTGTTCGTCCCCAATAATATGCCTATTAATGGGATATATGCCGCTTGCACGGAATCCACTAATTGCGTTAGCTGGCACAGCTCCTTTCAAATATGCTGCCGTAAAAAGTCTCCCAATGTCATACTGATTAATGATCCGATCTATCTTTCTTTTATAATTATACACTATCTGCAATAGATATCTTTAGGTAAATACAATATGAATCAACTAAACCTTAATCACTAACAAATAATCATATATAGGGCAAAACGGATAGTATCCGCCTTACCCGGTTCCGTTTTGCCCGCCGTATACTTTTTTAACATAACCTAAAATCAATTAAAAATAGTGAGTCAAAAACTTAAACGAAACATGATATTTGCAAGTTTATTTACACTGTACTGTATTGAGAATATCAAAATATGGATAATCCCAAATACAATAGAGTAATCACAATGTACTTACGGTAAAAAATAGTAATTCTTTTTCCAAATTTCAATATTTGCCAACAAAACACTAAACACACGTGCAGTACCATCGGCGGCTCAATGGTGGCGTCCGCATCTGTGTAACGTCTCGAGCAATACTAGCTTTGTCTCTTTCTATCGACTGAGCATCGATCAAGGACAACTGTTCATTTTGCCCGCCCTCTCCATCTTGCCCGTCCATCCCCTAATTGTCCATTAAACTTTACTATTACATTGAGAAACATGTGTCGTATCTCTATTTACAAATACATAGAGATGCGACACTCTAGCAAAGTAGAATATTATTGAGACGCTCTGTTTTCGGAATAATTTGTTAGTCACTTATTCTTCGGGACAGTCGGAATAGCAAAGTACTCCGAGTTCACATTCCTGGGCTGGATGTCCGAATTCCATTTTAATAGCATTAGGCGCCTTAGAATTATACATTGCAAAAAGTGCATGATTATCGTCCGTTCCAATGATGGTATCACCCCTGACATCTAAATAATCTTGGACTGGATGATACTGTTCTGTCGGTAATCTGTGTTTTATTCCGTATACGACTCAAACACCAGGTTTAGGAGATATTCCATTTTTGCTAAGGCAGGGTCCAAATTATCATTTTCGGGTTTGACTAGTTGATTATTATACTAGAACCTGTGCTGAATCCCCCTACTGGGAAAACCTTGTTGCATTGGCCAGCCCCAGACTAGACCGTCGAGACTCCTATCTGGCGCAGATCAGACGGTCTAGTCTAGGGCTGGCCAGAACTGTAGCACTTTTGCAAAGTCAACGGCTAGGCAGTCTGGCCAGTGGCTAGGCTGGCACTAGTCAGCACGTTTGGTTATGAGTTTACTTTTAATGTTCATTTCCAATTCCAGAAAATAAAATAAACCTGAAAACATTTGCAGGTTTATACAATTTTAACGCTTATCATGTATTTTCATTAATAAAAAAGCGAACACTTAATATCCAAAATAAAATGTATTCTCACTACTAAAGTATCATATCGTTTTGTACACTCATTATCAAAGTCACTTTCGAATAAAATCTTGCATTTTACCTCTAATCTTAACTTTTCCATCAGTGAGAACAAGTATATATATATATATAAACTAATATAAAATCATCACTCATCAATAGTTATTAAGATAATAATTGCGAATCATAGTGTATATTTTGTCTCATTTCGTAAACTGATTTATAAGTTGTACAGTACAGACAAGTTTTAGGTTAGAAAACCTAATATTTGCTTTGCACCAATACAAATTAACACAATCCTTAGAAAAACTCTCACACTCATTATTTTGCGAAGTATCACTATTTAAAATAATAAAACTAATGTAAATTTCCGTCAATTTTCGACATTCTGACGAGGAACATCGTCAAAAGAACAAAGGACGCGGCTGCAGGTGGCAAATTGCTGAACCTGAAGCAGAGATGTTATATATGTCATAGCCCAATAGCCGAAACACTCGCTTAGCCCACTAGCTGGTGAGTCGGATATCCAGCGCTGAATAGACGAATTCATACCTGCTACCTGCTCACGTTCGTCTACTAGGCGGAGAACTCAGGCAGCCAGCTTAGCGACCGGCCAGTAGTCTATTGAGCTAGAGCGTTTCAGTCCAATAGACTACTATGCATTTCATGATATATTTCAAGGATTTATACTATTTATCTCACGTTCAAAAGTAAGCATTGTTAAAAATGATTTATGAAATCGAGGAAAACATTCGCATTGTTAATTGTAACTAATTTTTGAAGAGAACCGGAAGCGAACTCTAAACAAAAATGTTTCAACTCAAATTTGTTTACTCAACAATAAATATTTAGAGTTATATGTTTTTCCTTTCTCCCTAGGTAAAAATTGCAGCTCCCGTATAATTTCAGTGTCGTAGGGCCATTATTTTATTCTCTGAAGTATTCTCCACAAACCTCCCTGGTACGTTTTTATTTTTAAAAAAATTATTTAGGATCCACATAATTGTTAATTTCATAAACAAAATTTTTCATAAATACAAGTTCCTCAATAAAAACGTACTAGAGAGATATGTAGAGCATATTTCAAGGAATAAAATGAGTCCTACAACATTAGGATTAAATAAGAATTTCAACTTTTATCTAGAAAAAAAAACATAAAACTCTAAATATTTATCGTTAAGTAAACAAATCTAAGTTAAAATATTTGTGTTTGAAGTTCGCCTTCAGTTCTCTTTCAAAATTATTTACAATTAAAAATGGAAATGTTTTCTTCGAATTTATAAATTATTTTTAACAATGCTAAGTTTTGAACTTAAGATAACTAGTGTACATCCTTGAAATATATGATGAAATGCATAGTAGTTTATTGAGCTGAAACGCTCTAGCTCAATAGACTATTGGCCGGTCGCTATGCTTGCTGGCTTAGTTCTCCGCCCAGTAGACGAACGTGAGCAGGTGGCAGGTATGAATTCGTCTATTCAGCATTGGATATCCGACTGACTACCTGGTCGGCTAAGCGACTGGTTCAGCTTTTATTCTACGACATTGGTATACATAGATGCGGCAAGTGGTGGCGGAGTGGGGGAAACCGGCATTAGCTCTACCATGAAAAAATGACAAGCTAAAATTGACCAGGGACTAGCGGGGCTAAGCCATTTTTGAGGCCAGGAGAATTTGTCTTCCGAAAAATATAATTTTTGAGCTTTTCCCATAAATAATGCAAGATATCACACATACGAGTGAATGGTATTTTTTGTAGAACTCTTCCACGAATTGTTTCCACGGAAAATGGGAAAATTCCATATTACGAAAAAAAATCTTCTGGCTACGAACATGGCTTAACCCAGTCAATCATTTAAATACTCGTAACTTCGTGGGAAAATTTTATTTTTGAAATAGGACAAACACGACGAGTCTCTTCATTTCCAGCCTCATGTGAAATGTATTTGGCCTAAAGCCATTTTTTCAGATACATTTTATGTGAAACATAATCAAAAATCCCTATTCATATAGAACTTGAATATTGTCCTTTACTACAAGCTACTACTTTACCACTAAGTTTACCAAAAATTGTACAGTTACGTTGATTCGCCGTAAATCTTTCATGAATGAATCAGCCTTTGCCTATAGTCGAGTGGGTGTCGCAAAGTAGAGCAAAAAAGAGTCTCTGGACAAATTGATATTCAGAAGCGTCTTTTCAACTGATTTGAACTTTTTTTTTAATCAAACCTAAAAAAATTCCGCATCAATCGGTCAGGGGTAGACAGCAGTCGGCTCTCATACAATCCTTCGAAAATCTCAACGACGTCGGTGCCATCGGAGTTCATTGTAAGAAAACATAGTAGTTTATCGTTTTGTCGTTAGGTTCGCCAAAATCTTGCTCCCACTGGCTTCGACACGACCGGTTAGACACATGATAAGTTCTGAAACCAAACCAAACGGAATTTCCCGACGATTAAATAGTTTAAGCACACAGCATTACCCAGGTGGAAATACACGACCGGCCCAGTACTCGCCCAGTATAGGCCCAGTACAGCCTCTCGGGGTTCCAGTACTGGCTAGATGTATTGTGCCCGTACTGGCCGTTAATGCTTGGCTGTACTGCCGTGCCGTTGCTAACGCAGTACTGACTGCACGTACTACGTTAGTATTGGCAAACTACTGGCGTATACCAAAGTGCCGGAGATCATTAAAAAACCTCGAATTTTTTTTTGAATCTATCTACATTACTCGTATTTATAGATACTCATACGACTGCATTAGGTTCAAACATCATATGTATTCACCCTAAATTACGCGTCTACGTACTTCACCCATATTTAGCCAGAGACCTTTTCAAATTAAAATTTAAGCCATTTACAACTGCAATTTGGTGATTGTGCTTTCTCTTCTTTTTCAGGGTGTAAAATGTTAAATTTTCATTATTTTACTTGAGTTTCCTTTATTTTATGGATTCAAAAGATGTTCGAAGACTGTCAAGCAAATGTAATAAAATCGTCAATGATGAATCGTTCAAATACTTCACGAAACTGATTATGGAGGCAACCCCCAAACAAGAGCGATTCACAATCGACTACAGCAGTGTTCGACGAATGGTACTCGATTATGCGGACGACATTAGAGTGTGCATTAAAGAAGAATTGAAGGTTAGTATAAAAGAAATTGTTGAAAACATCAACGATTCATTGATTTTTAAATTAAAATATTCAGTGTTACAAGTTACAAGTGATAACTTGTTGGAGGCAATCAAGATCATTTTTCAAAATTTTGAGATCAATATTGATCATTTATATTCATTTACGACCGACAATGGATCCAACATGTTGCGGCTGCGAAGACTGATTACAGTAG
The DNA here is from genome assembly GCA_032362435.1 of Melikaiella ostensackeni. NCBI lineage: Eukaryota > Metazoa > Arthropoda > Insecta > Hymenoptera > Cynipidae > Melikaiella > Melikaiella ostensackeni. The sequence continues at coordinate 22,757 of JAUMHM010100627.1, forward strand.
CACAGCAAAATATAATGAATCTGGACGAAGAGGCAGAAATTGATAAAGAGGAGGCTATCAACAACCTTAATTACATGACCTTGAACCGCAATGAAAACGATGGCAGCGGGATCGAGGAAAATATCCAAGACGAGAACGTGTTCGCCGAAAAGAGTCTCTTCGAGGATGGAAAGCCTATCGAAAACGATTGTGGATCTGTCTCATTTAAATTCGGAATTAATAATAAACACATAAGTGAAAGGTTTGGAAACTGCAGACAAATTCAAAACGAAACTTATTCTATAAATTAAAATAAAAAATATTTATAAACTTTCAGTGAGTGAGAAACAAAAAGTTCAATCAGAGAATATTTACCAAATAATTTTGACCCAATCGTTCATGTAACTTCACATATCATCTTATATCATCCAAATCTAGAGATATAGCACGTCACAGTTCATTATAAAATCACCAATATCAACACCTGGACTACCAGGTGCTTTGAGTAATACACCACGTTATTGGAATCATAATCTACGGGAACAAATTAGAAGTTAATCATAATTTAAATGTATTCCGTTTACTTATAAATTGTAACGTGGTAAACTAAACCCTCGATCTTTCCCTCGACCGGTCACGCCAGAATCCCCAGCGAGAAACCAAAATATTGTAAAATGTTCATGAACGAACTATCAACGACGCTGTTTGGGACATACATATATGTGTAAAAAATTTTTACTGGCACTAGGTTTTCTTTCATGTCTGTTAAGGAACAACTGCGCCAACCAACCTGGACATTCATTTCGCGCGACATTCCCTAGATGGGAAAAACCTGGCTTACCTACCTCTCAG
>JAUMHM010100646.1:0-23581 GCA_032362435.1 Melikaiella ostensackeni
AACATTTTTGGATTTTTCAAGCTTGACCCTATATCTTCCTTGTCCTCACTGCTTCCCCTCTCCCCTCTCTTCCTTTTTATAAATACCTCGATCGATCCCACGCTGTTCGCTCTCAATCGCTCCGCTTCTACCGTTTTCCTATACTTTCTATTTTCTTTCCTCTCTTTATTCTCCCCTTTCGGTGTGCTAAAAACTTCCTGTTCTAAATCCACTTTTTCCTTGCTGGTACTCGCTCTGCTAGCCATGAATCCAATTCAAACGCTCCCGCCTTCCATCGTTTTCTGTCTATATCGTCGCGTCTACCTGCCTTGCTTTTCTCCCTATTTACCCCGCCCTGCTATCTACCCCGCCCTGCTACGACCAACCCAGTCTCCCCTTCCCGTTACAAACCTCAAAGCAACCTAACCTCAACTTCCACACAAATCTGTCTTAATCCTCAAAAATATCCTCACCCTCTTGTCAAATACTCAATTTCTCACTCAATCTATCAAAAAAAACCCTTCTACACACTACCACAATCCACTCACCTCAAAATTCGCCAGAAATATCCAAAAAACTCAGCATCAAAATTCACCGCTACCTTACACTTTTATGCCAGAAACGGAAGTCCTTATCTCTTTTATTTCCTCGATAATTAATTCATTTCTGTGCTCCTCTTCAAAATTTGGCCTTTCTTTCTAAAAACGAATCAATTTCAAATTTTCTGTTATCAATTCTCTCTCTCTCTGTTTCTTCTACCTTTTTATTTCATTACGTGATTTTTCACGTCCTGACCTTGTTGTTTCTATTCGCTCTTTTTCTATTCTTCCTTTTACCTCAATTCTAATTGTTTTTTGTCTCTTTCTAATCTTTCGCGTTCTTTTCTCTTTCTTTCAATTTTTTTATCTATTTTCATTATTTCTAATTCCCCATTCTGTAGTCTGAAACTATGCTCATTAATTACTCGCCAATTTCCTAGTATATTTTCTGTATTGGGGGACAGTATGCCAATCGTTTGTATGTGTGAAATACGGTCTTGTCTGTGTATGTTTAGCGTGCTTGCCGTTGTCCCTTCTGTATGCGTTTGTTTTAGTGCTGTATTTCTGTGAATTGTACCTGCAGTTTCATTTGGCTGTACCACGCTCCATTTTAATTCTCTCCTAACCGTTACAAATTCTAAAATTCTCTCACTTATTTCTTCTCTATTCTCATTTTGAACAGATTGACATTCTCTGTTTTCATTTTCAAAACTCGCTAAATTCGCCTGTGCGTTTTCCTCTTCAATATTAATCTCTGGGATTATTCTATTCTTCCTTTCGTTTTCTATTGGGCTTGCCATTTTTGGTATATTTTTAATTTTTCCTGATCTTAAATTTGAAAATGAAAAAAATTTCAAATCAACTCTTTTAATTTTCACAGTCTACCTCATAGGTTCTTGAAATTTTTCGGTAAGTGAAAACCGGCACGTTCATTTGCGTGAGCCTCTCGGTTTTTCTACTGGGAGGAATGCGTGGCTTGGCCACGTAGTGAACTCACCCACTGTGGCGGGAAACCTATTACCTGAGGCTATGTATTCTCTTGAAGAGGTTAGGGCGTCGCAAAATTTTCGCGCGCCAAATTTTGCAAAAGATCGCTATTTCTTACTTTCGAAATTTTTATCACACATCTTTCCAATTTCTTGTGATCAACTTTATTTACTTCCTTTATCAATCTTATTTTTATTTTTCCTCAACATTTTTCAATTTTAATCATTTTAGTTCTTATAACTCTATCTAAATTCTCAATTCTTTACACCCCTCACTGGTACAGTCCGGCGTTCCGAAGTGATACAAGGTGTTTTTCATCAGGGTCAGTTTTTTATTTTTATTAACGATGGTAGCACCTTTTATCACACAGTCTACGAACGTTTTAACGAGACATGTCCTATCCGCCCTTTTTCTAGGATAAATATACAATTTTCAAATGTGAAACAATATTTAACCATCACCAATTTTACATACAGATTATAAATTTTTCATTGGCAAACATGCACACGGAATTGATATTATTAATAATCATCATGATTTGACTCCCCCCCTCGACTTGGAGAAAATTGGGAACAAGGGAATTGTAGGTAAAATTGTTGGGTGCCAGATTTGTGAGAAGGATCTCGCAAATTAAAGTATGAGTAAAGGAGGTGGAATGTCGAGAACGGATGAAGTCATTGAAAAGCCATAGTTATGGGTAATGTGAGTTAATTGATTAACTTTCAAAAGGCGTGGGGGACATATTGGCCCCGAGCGATGGTAAATCTCGCCAACGACGGCCCGAGAAGCAGGTTGAGTTGAATTCCGGATGGCGTCAGGGTGGTTCCTGGTTTCTTTTGTGGTTTGGCCGATGGCACTTCGAGTGTAGGTAGCGAGAGACTGACTTGAAGTTGGTGAGAATTTGGGGACGAGACCCTGGTGCGGGTCCTCTCCCCACTCCCTGTTCCGGCCCACAGGGCCGTATGTGGCAAGGGTGCTTATAGCTCCTTTATAAGACGATCACCCGTATCGAGAGCCTTGTAAGGCTTATACAAGAATCGGATGGGAACGAACTTCAGTATTTGCCAGTATTCAATTCCTGGTTCAAATCTTCCAATAGAAACCGGGTAGAATGATGTAGATCACACACATTCGGCTCGATGACTTTCACCAATGTCGAGTACCTTGAAGGAATCGGGTAGGAACCAGGTGGAAACGAGCAATGCTATGCGCCAATTTTTAATTCCTGGTTCGAATTTTCGAGCTGAAGTCGTGTTGGGCCGGACAGATTGTACACATTAGCCTCAAAGACTATCACCGGTGTCAAGTGCCTTGTAGGAATCAGGTAGAAAGCGGATGAAAACCACTATATAACTCCTGGTTCGAATTTCCCAAAATAAACAGGGTCGAGCCCTGTGTTCCCACATATACGTCACGAAGTTAATCACCCGGTTCGAGTGCCTTGTAGGTATCGGGTAGAAGCCGGGTGGAAACGAACTTCGGTATTTTCAAAAATTTAATTTCTGGTTCGTATTTTGAGGGAAAAGTACGGTTGGGCCATGCAGAGTATGTCATTCCTGGTTCGTATTTTCGAAAAGAAATAGTGTAGGACCATGTAGAATGCACTCTTTAGCCACGGAAACTATTACACGTGCCGATTGCCTTGTAGGAATGGGGTATGGACCGGGTAAAATCAAACTTTGGTGCTAGCCAATATTTAATTGGTGGTTCGTATTTTTGAAAAGACACTGAGTAGGACCATGTTCATTGCACACTTTTACCACTAAGAATATCACCCAGTTCGAGTGCCTTGTAGGGATCGGGTAGGAACCTGATAATAACTAACTTTGGTATTTGCCAATCTTCAATTTCTGGATCAAATCTTCGACTGGAAACTAGTTGGAGCATGTAGATTGTCTCAATGAATATCACCAATGTCGAGTACGTTGAAGGGATCGGGGACGAACTGGCTAGGAATGAACTTTTTTATTCTCCAGCATTAAACTTTTGGTTGCAATTTTAAGCAGAACTGGGTAGGAACATGTAGATTGCACACATTCTCCTCGCAGGCTATCAATCGTGTCGAGTGCCTCATAGAATTTGGACAGGAACTGGGTAGAAAAAAACTACGGTATTTGAAAATATTTAATTTCCGGTTCGTATTTTCGATTGGTTTTCGTATAAAGTCGGTTCGGAACATGTAGATTGCACACTTTTGCCTCTGAAACTATCACCAGTGTCGAGTGCTTGCGGAAATCGGGTAGGACCTGGTCAGAAACGAACATCGATATTTGCCAATATGTAATTTCTGGTCTGAATTTCCAAATGATGTTAACAACCCCGTGTGGTGACAAAAGGGGGAGTAACTTAAGTGATGGGGGGGGGGTGATGACGAGCAAGTGGCCCCAGTCGGGGCTTGCAGCAATGTACCGTACCGACTGAGAGGTGCCTCGTAAGCGCGGAGACACCGGGCAGTCGACATAACGCCATTGTTTGGGGCAGTCAGGGGATTAGTGTTAATGGGCCGCGGTGAAGAATGGGCCAGGTTTGAAATTATGAATAGGAATGCACTCAAGAGGAAGCAAGCGCGTATTTTGAAAACATCGGAAATATGCGATTTGTCACGTAGGCCATCCTTCAAATTTTTGAGAGAGAATTTGAACGAAGTTCCGTCGACAATCGCAGATTGCCGGGGTTCTCAATGTATGCTTGACATACAACAATGAAAGCCGGGTTGTGTCGATTGGTTGGCACACTTACGCCAAAAGGGCTATTACAATCGTCCACTCCCTTGTTGGAACCGGGTAGAAACGAACTCCTGCAATTTTCCAGTATTTCATTCCTGGTTCGTGTTTTTGATCGGAAACCAGGTCTTATAGGAAATCGGGTAGGAATCGATAGGAACGAACTTCTTCATTTATCAATATGCAATTTCCAGTTTGACTTTTCGAATAGAAACAGAGTAGGGCCATGTAGATTGCACATATTCGCTACGAAGACTATCACACGGGTCGAGTGCCTAATAGGGTTCGGGTAGAAACAGTGTATAAATGAACTTTCGTAGACATGGACTTCTGTATTTGCCAATATTTCATTTCTGGTTCGAATTATCAAAAAGAAGCCGGGCAGGAAAAGGTAGATTGTGCATTTCCGTCTGAAAGAATATCACTAGTGTCGAATACCTTGTAGGAATCGGACAGGAACGAGGTGACAACCACTTCTCTAGTAGTGAGAATCATGGAAAAAGGTAGAACTGAATTTTTGTTGTTGCCAGCATTAAATTTATGGTTCGAATTTCGAACAGGAAGAGGATTGGCCTTGCTTGTACACTTTCACCACAAAAACTGTCGCAAGTGTCGAATGCCTTGTAGCAATCGGGTAGGACCAAGGTTGAAATGAACATCGGTATTTACCAATATGTAATATCTGGTTTTATAGAGTTTATAGAGTTATATAGAGTTTATAGAGTTTTATAGAGTTTTATAGAATGTCAGAATTCGGTCCATTCAAGATAAATCTTATATCCTAATTCTGAGATAATTCGAATTTACGAATCTGAATCACCATAAGACATTCAATTTGCAGCACTTTTGGCTATTTGTAGCACATTATAATGCAAGTACGTTTAAAACCATATACATTAAGATAATTTTCAAATGTAGTATTGTTATATTCCGTTCACTTTAAATTTATTTTCATACAAATTACCTCAATCAATAATCTATTTATTTTATATATTTACAGTAAAAACTATACACAGGTAATCCATTTGACTCAACGCTGCAAATTTTCTTCTCACGTCAAATCCAAAAGGATTAGTAATCAGCATATTTTATTAGAAACTAGATCTTAAGAATCGCTTCGTATAACGATTAAGGTCGAACTGATGCAACAAAGTATCATATTAGCACGTTGAATTCAATCTCATTAATAATTCCCTGTTTTATTAAATTTATTCATAAAATGAGACCGTAACAAAAAATTTTCAACGGCGAATATTAGGTCAAAAGCGGTTATACTATTTTGCTGAGAAGTTACCATACACCCAGAAGGAGAAATACATTTCCTGAAGGATCATTACATCAAGTTAATTCTATATTTGGAAGCTCCCGAGTTAATAGAGGCATTTGGAAAGGATATTATTTAACTATAGTGCAAAATGGTGTCAACCGCGAAGACATTCTTAGGGTGTACAAAGAGTTGAAAAGTAAATATCTTCCGTTAATAAAAAGAAATCTCCATCTGATTCAACCAAGCAAGACAAAAGAATTGACTCTTCCAATATCCAACACAAATCTGGATAGACCAAAAGACAAAAGATTGAATCCACAAACCTTTCTAATTGGATTTTGAGAATATATCAAATTCAATACCATCAACAAGCCAACCTTCGGAGAATCATAATTTGAATAATTTCAACTTCGAGACCGTATTTTCACAAAGAAGATAATATTCTATCACCCCTTGAGAGTTATTCCTAATCATTTTCTAATAAATTTTTTTTTTCCAGACACAACAACTAACACATTCACTTTGGAGCAGTTACCAACTTAGACTTCTTAAAGAAGAGGTGGATAAAATTGAATCATCCTCTCGGATGTTGTTTCTAATCAATTTCTAATCGATTTTTCTACGGACGAAGAAGCTAACACAGCCGCATCCGTGTTAGAGAACTTGTTGAATGAGATGTAGCGAAAAAATCAGAAAAACACACACGTGAGTAAGTGAAAGCTTCTTTGGTTTTTATTTTACCCTCTTACCCATTATTTTTTCATATTTTTCCACACACAACATGTGATGCCGATACCAATGAAATATTGATAACACATTACTTGTTGTACAAAATCGAACATGATGATATCCACAACGTGGCTTTACACTGGGTCTAAAAATTTTATCATAACTAATGTGAGTGACACCCCCACCATCAAGATCCGTCAATTCTTGGAGAGTAGTCACCTCTATTTCTCCATGAACATAAATGACACAGTCTAGCCCACTTGCCAACAATCTGTATAAAAATTTTTTTCATTTTTTCGTGAGGAAGAGTTTCATCATTCCTAGAGAAACCACTAACTTTTTGCACTTTTTCAATGGTGGTTTGAAAACCATGTGATGAAGGCCATCTTCTTCCTGATGTATGGTATAATTGTAATTTCTTCGACGACAACCTCATTGTCCTTTCCTTCAAATTCAATCAGATTCACAAAAGAGGTTTCCGTTTTTCCTTCTCTTTTTTATCACCTTGCAATTTCAAAGTCTCAAAACCTTATAACACATCTCCTGCACACTAGCTAGTAAAGTCTGACCTACTTCAACCAATTAGACTTTGAAATTCCCCACTTTGTTAATTTCAAATGATATATATTAGAGAAAACCCAGAAAATGTGTTCACTAATTTCTCTTACTGTTTCAGATCAAAACGTTTAATAGAGCATCTCTACCCAGACACAATACCAGTGATAACAGTAGTAGCAGTGATAGATTAGTCTATTGTTATTCGAGAAGTCCAATACAATTGCGCAAATATCAAGAGAAGAATTGCTAAAATTAAACGTCTTCATAATCCTGCAACGCCAGGAGATTTCTCCTGCATCCGAGAATTGCAACACTATCTTCTTTTTATGCATCAAGTGAAAAATATTTTCAACATACTTTCCACAAGAATAAAAAAGACATGTCGATGAAACATAATAACTGTTTGTGTGTTTTTAATTGAATGATCATGTACCAGCAGCAATGAAAATCTAATTGCACTTTAAATATTCTCTTTCTTTAACACTCCACCTTCAATTTTTCGTCTGATGCGCACACGCAGAGTTGAACTTATATATAGTAAAGCTGATCTTTATCTCGAATCCAGATGAAGAGTGTTTTTTTAACCAAGCATTCTTTTCTTTGTCTCCTCGAGAAAATAGAAAATCAAATCAAGTTACTTAGAATTCGTGAATTAGAATTATTGAACCACAATTTACCGTTAAATGAATCAACTTCCATAGAAGAACTTCGAAAGTAAAAAATACAATGTACCAATTTCTTAAGCAATTGGATAACATTTCGGAAAATGTTTAGCAAGTGCCACAGAAGAAGAAAGAGAATCCCTATTCTGAAAAGAAGGACAATCAGCTTTTCAAGAACGATTGAGAACAGGTCTAGTGATAAACGTTAAATGTTAAGATCTACAGCATTTCCGAAATGCAGAACAAAAAATTACTGTTAACCATATTCAAAGTGCTTTAAATGATCATAATTGTGTAGAAATTTAAGCACATTCTTTGGACGGTCAGTAAATAAAGACAACAGAGACAGATTGGAATTCATAGACTCAAAACAAAGAGAGTTTCTCAAAACGTCAGATCTGGAAAACTTTTACGAAGAGACTGTAATTAATTCAACGCTGGCAAAGCTGGAAGAATTTCAAGATCGTCATTCTGAGTGGGCCTTAGTCGAAATTATAAATTCAACTATTCAAGTTAACAAGTTTCGTCTTCTCAGCGGATTATCCTACATAAAACTACCCCTATGCATCAGCAAAACGAAGACAGTGATTAGAGTGAAAACTGTCGCAAACAATTGTTTTGCTTGGGCAATCATGTTGACATTACATCAATGTCCGTGGAACAAGAATCCTAATCGATACAGCTCCCATCCCAGCTACAAGAGTTTTTTTAATATCAAAAACATTCTCTTTTCAGTTAAATTTCGCAAGTGCAGAATTTTGAAAAACTGAACAATATTTCGGTAAATGTGTATGAATTGGATGAAGATGAAAAAATTTATCTGTGATATTTATCTAAAAACTTCAAGAAAGCGCACGTTAATTTATTGTTTCTCTCGGATGTGAATATAAGCAGTACCTATTACTGCTGGATGAAAAGCCTCTCTTACCTCGTTTCATCCTAGTGCACTAAAATAGGACACAAAAAATATATTTGTGAGAACAACTGAATTTGAGTTGTCCCGAATTAGATGTGCAGGAATACGGGCGTAGGATTCACACAGATAATAGTGATCAACGTTCGAATGCCGATCCAAGGCAAAGTATTTTCCAATTACGTCCTGTTTATTACAGGCAACATCGTCAAAAACAAATATTGAGTTAGGTAATGCGTCAATGGGTGGTAAGATTTCACTGTTGTCGGAATAGGAAAAGTAACCAATTTCTTGAATGTTGTTAATCACTCTTTACAAGTATCTTTACTTCGCCTCCTTAAGTGAATGGAAATAAATGTAAATATTTTCAAATCTCATTCCGCAGGGGCAGATTAAGAGGCTAATTACGACGTTTTTTTCCACAATTTGAGGGAACGCAAATTATACACCTTATTATGCTGCTTGGTAATAGTGTGCCGTGATGTTTTTTCGAATTTTCTTTCACGTTCTCTTCTGGCATCATTTCCATGCTCGACACTTGAATAGCATTTGCTTGTTTATGAAACCTCATTTTAATAACATTTTTATGAAAATACTACGAGTATTGAGTATGTGCGATTCGACCCTTGCGACAACTGATGGCGAGAATGGAAATATTGTACCTCACTTTAGCATTGGGCTTATGGTGAAATACGTAAACATTTTAATTTTTCTATAATCATTCAAAAATAAAAATAAAGGAAAAATATTAAAATACGTAGGAATAAACACTTAATAGAATTTGATAAAGATCCGACTAAATATAGAGGGGGAATTTTCGAAATATTTGAATTTAAGGAAGCTTTTCACAGTTTGTAAAACACGATGCTGTAACTTACTGTCGCATTGCGCAGGTTTTGATACATTTGCTTTAGTTTGTTTGTAAACAGTCAAGAGATGTCACTCCAACTGAAAAACCATGAACCTCAACCCGGATGGTGCATTTATTTGTGAATTTACGCAGGTAGCGGCACAGCAACTTTTTCCACTTTTTTATTTACTTTCATCATTATATTTTATACTTTTATTCTGAGTTACAACAAATAAAAGTTAATAATAACTTTCTACTTGATGAATTATTATCGTAATCTTCATTTCCGTAGAATTGAAATTGAATCTATTTTTTTGAGTTTTCCTTATATTTTGCCATACAAATTTTAGGTACGCAATCTACGACTTCATCGCCTTGTGTGCTGACAATCATTTTCGAATTCGTTTCAAGGTCTCGCACAAAGTTAATATATAGGTGATGATTTACAGAGAGAGGCTCCATTTGAAATTAGCATCGCATTTGTGTTGTTTTGTTTATGCCTGAAAAAAAAGAAAAAGAACAGGTCGTATTGGTCGTGGTGGTTTATTGAACAGACTTATTAATAATATACCGTTTGAGTTGCATGTGCCTGGTTATCAGTTTTGTGGGTTCGGAACTCGACTAGAAAGACGCTCAAGTCGTGTCGAGAGGGTATTTAATTTTCTCGATGCCGCGTGTAAAGAAAACGATATAGCTCATCATAATAACGATACTGTAGCGGAACGACACGTGATCGATCATGTTTTTTTACGTGAGGCATGGAAACGGGTGACGGACAAAGACTTCGGAGACTTGGGCGCACTTAGATCAGTGGCTACGGGTGCCTCAGTAATTGCTAAACCAATAGACGATATTTCGCAGAAGTAGAACAGTTTTATCGAATTGCGAAGACACAATCGAGTTGTGGAAGGAAAGGGACTTCACTTGAAAGCTTTCACAGCAGCAAAAGGATTCGGATTGAATAAAAAGGAAAAATGAAGGAAAAAACATAAATTTACTGAAGACGGGGCCACAACTAACTTTCAGCTCGAAGCAGCAACAAAAAGTATTCTCTACTTTCGAGGTGTGTTTATGCGTACAAATTTACTGAAAAGGTTTAAAATTGATGAGTGTGGCATAGTTATCTTGGATAATTTGGAAAGAGAAGGTACACATTCAACAGCCTATTGGAAAAGAGGCAAAAATGTGAGGTAATTTGACTGTTTTTGAAATTTACAGCCTCCTCAATTGTGTCAAATAACGTCTAATCACACGCGGCATCAGTCTTTTGATACAAATATTTGTGGACAACTGTGTTTGGCGTTCCTAAAGAACAATACATGTTAGCACCGAAGATTTCTATTACACTAACAATTAACTCTCCTTTGTCTATAACAGACGTTGACTACTTCCCTCAATTGATATCAATCAAGGTTACGAGTTGGGGTTGATTACTTTTAAAACGTTTAGTTCGGTACGGAATGTTGATAAACACAATGGTCAATTTTTTTATTTGTATGAGAAGAAAAAGACGCATGAAATTACTATTCTAACCGGTTCCTATGAGGTGGAAGACATTAAAAATTACCTGAGAACGGCGATGAATCTTAGGAATAAACATAATCCTTATTCACAAAATAAGGATGCTGAACCAAAAATACTTGGACCTGAAGAAGCGAAAGAAAAACCAATTACCATACGAGCAAGTCGACAAACTCTGAACTGTGAAATATTTTCACGCTACGAATTAGATTTCAGTGAAAGCAGAATTATTAGGAAACTGTTGGGTTTTGACGCCACATTCCTTCATCGCTTTATGTGGCATGAATCTCAAAACATTGTAAAGATTCTTCGTATGAATATCATTCGTGTGGAGTGTTATATAATATCCGGAACCTGTAGCAATGAAAAACAGGGGCATACAATTCAAGAATTTTCTACTCACGTCCCGCCGGAATATAAGATATCGGAAGTTCCGAATAAAATGTGGTTTACTTCTGAATCGTGGTGAAGGTACTCGATCAGTTAACGTTGAAAATTTGTGATGACAGAGGTGAATTACTCAATTTTCGAAGTGAAACAATAACCATCAGGTTACATTTACGACCAAAAAATCATGTCGGTATATAAACAACGTTCTTATACAAAGTGGATTAGTGATAAATCTGTGATTGAGTCGGTTAGGTCGCAGCAGCAGCAGCAGAAAGAAAAAAGAAAAAAAAAGCAGATTTTGCCCCTTCATCATAAAAAACGTGCGGTTTTTACAATCTCTAGGTTTCACTGTTCTCAAGAATGGAGGTAAAGGAGGATTTTCTCGACGTACTTTCAGAGCCTGTTTTTGATAATCGCATCACTAAAATTGAGGAGCATGCCTACAATCCATACGCTAATTCAACCTTTCTTTCTTTCTTTCTGCAGTTTTTTTCTTTGATGAAATCCGCTGCGAGTTCGATGGTATTGTAATTGATCAAGTGCATGTCTCTCATGAATTCTTTCAAAGTATTCTTGTACAATTTTTGCAAAATTCAAAAATTTATTATAAACAGTTGGTAGTAGTGGTTCTAGATGTTTGTAGATCGTGTTAACCGCTTCAGGTAGGAAAAACAACTTTTCTACAAAAACTTGTAGCATTATAATGTATGTACTGTTTTTTTCGCATATAGATATTTATATTCTCGGGGTAACTTTGTATAGTGTTTGGATTTCTTGCAAAATATACAAAGGTCGCTTCTCTTTCATTGAGCAAGTTTGTCCAGGTTGTGTAATTCATCGATATTTCGATTCCTATGTTGTTGACGATTGCAATTTGGATGGAGAGGCTGACATCTACAGACATTCTAATTTCCATACTACAGTAGTGGCTTTAGTTGAGTGGATATCTAGTATTAAATATTCATGAATCTTTTTAATATTCCACTGAGCTATAAAGGAAAATAAAATGAACAGCATCGAAAAATAAAATAAAAATGAAGGGAACTTACTTTTCATCATCCCTTGATGTATCACTGACTGTGTGAGGGTTTACTCCCATTGCAAAGGAGAGTGAAGATAGATGTGAACTCGCCTAGAGATAAGATATTTCTGACGTTTGATGAAGTTTGTGTTATTCAATAACAAGGTGATAGGTAATAAACCTGTCCCCACTGTAGACTCTTTATCGATTAGGATAAAATAAGAGAGGGGAAGGTTGCATTACTCATGACTAGCTGAGGTTACACTTCTATTTTCAATTGTATAAACAATTTTGTAGAATTCTCTCAATATAAAATTTTTTACCTCGTTTGCGGCAATAGTAAAGACTTTTAGAATGTCAAGACAGGTGGATTTCTAGATAAAAAAATCTTCATAAATATTGTTAATGTTTTATGAATATTCCAGGGTCACATGATCCTTTTCCTCTTCTAGAACCACAATGCACAACCCTTTGGTACACAGTTTCTCTTGAAGTCTACAAATAAATTGAAAACGGGTGAAAATAGAAACTAAAGATAAAATCAACGAGAGAAAAGTTGAAATTACTAGCTTATTTAATCTATCTTTAGTATCTTTAGTCGAAAATTCACGAAACAATTTCTCGATTGAAGACGATTTTCCCATGTTTAAAAACTTTTCAATCTTGTCTCTTTCGAAGAAAGATAGAACCTATTTTCCGATATGAAGATACTGTTGCGAAAACTCGTTCTTTGTACGAAAAAGACTTTTTTGTCCTGTGTATTTAATAAAGTTTATTATGTTATTAGACGTATCTCTCGTTATTTTCATATATGGAAACTAGTTGAATTTCGAAATATTTTTTTACTTTACATATTTGACATCCTTACAATCGTTGCATAGACACCATTAGATGACTGCTCAAGTCGCAAATGCGTTAATAATAATTCGTTATGACTTAAAAAGCATTTTCTTAAACAGGTTTTGTGGGAGACTACGTTTTATTTTGGAATGAATGATCAACAAGGTAAATATGTTCAAGTATGCGTTAAGTTGCATCTGAAACTACTCTTGACAGCTCGTATAAAACATGCATTCCAATGAAACGAATGAATTTAACATGCTATTTGAAACTTTGTAGCATCAGGCTCGCTTGAGTAATTACATTGAGTGATTTATAAGAGCTCGTTCGCAATAAAATTGGTAAATTATCAATCGTTTTGGATTTAACGTGATAAGCAAGACACATTGTTGCATCAGACGTATTACCTATCTTCAGTTTTGCTTGTGAATCTAGAAAATAAAAAGATTACTTATCGAGGTCACTTGTCTGAAAATTAATTTAAAGTCATGCGTCACAGGATCGGCTTTGCTTAACTACTCCAATTTACATGTTTCGTGTTGGTGGAAGATATCGCGGCTGCGCGATATTCCAGCACCTGATGCTGGGACCTTCTTGCATCCCTATATCGCGGATGATCTTTACGTGGGGGCTATGCCTTTTGACAGTTTACAATATATATAATTAAAATAATCGGTGAAGCAGCCACTGCAGAGTCCCTCTGGGAGTGACCACAATCCAAGAAAATGACACTGGCTCCTAGTAGAATCACGGTACATTACGCATATGGCCACGCCCTACAACCGTGCGATGGGCGACCACATGCTACGATGGAATCACGATGAAGGGCCAGCGAAACCCTCGTGAGTCTTAAGGACGCTGAGCGACACAAGAATTACACCTCTCCGAGTCCACCTCGCCAGTGCCCCAGCATGTTTATGACATGTTTATATATGTATACGAGATACCGGGCGACCTTCTAGAGTATACTGCCTCACCCTCACATTCGGGGTTCTGCAAGGGTGGACAAACCCTTTCCCTAGCTGCTCGTGGGAACGACTATATCAACACCAAACCCAGCTCTGAATGTGGTTCAAAGTGATCAAACGCGCAGAGCACCCGACAATGGGTCGGCAAACAGTGCCGATCGCCCTAGTGTTTGGGGTTCAGAAAATAATTTGGATGGAAAACAATGACGATTCAGTCAGACGATCGGCGACGCCCTGAGTGGACGGATCTATTTAAGGGTGACACTCTCTGGTGCCAGAAACACCCAGAGCTTTTGCAAGTTTTGCAACAGGCGTTGC
Source organism: Melikaiella ostensackeni (assembly GCA_032362435.1). NCBI lineage: Eukaryota > Metazoa > Arthropoda > Insecta > Hymenoptera > Cynipidae > Melikaiella > Melikaiella ostensackeni. The sequence goes on from JAUMHM010100646.1 coordinate 14,266, forward strand.
GCAAATGCGCCGACAACCACTTGCGCACAGGATATGTACGCTGTGCGCTTCCGCAACCGCTGCTAGAACAAGCCACAGACGAAGAAGAGAAAGTGACATTAAGACCAACCGTGCAAATCTGGCATCCCCGACAGAAGATGACGATTTTAGGACAAGGGGAAACATCAACATCCAGGTCTCTCATAAGCCCAAAGACTTGGCTGAAATGGATGCCGATCTTCGTGAGGATCTCTTGGAGGGATACGAGCTCTGGACCACCATTTGTTCAGTTCATGATGCTTACTATACTATCTTATCTGGAAAGTATTGTGTGACAACTAACAGCGTCACCTTCCAGAAGGGCGTCTTTCAGGGTGACTACATGAGTCCTTTTCTCTATTGCATCACACTTTTGCCACTTTCTCTCGCTACGCAATTCTCGTGGGTACCTCTGCGGCGGATCTAATATCGCAAGCATAAGGTCACTCATATATTCCATATGGATGACTTGAAGATCTATGCTTATGAGACGCAGCATCTCAAGGATGCTCTAAAGATCGTCAAGGGGTAGACACGAGAAATTGGTATGAACTTTGGAATGGAGAAGTGTGCCAAGATTCATTTGAAGCGAGGATGACTTGCTAGCGTTAGCGATGACCGTGAACTCGTGGACAGGAGCGCTATTAGACACCTTTGCGTACCACGAAGCCGCATTCAGGATATGACATGAGTGAAGGAGGCTTTCCGAAGCAGATACAAGCGTCTCCTCTGACAAATTTGGTCTTACAATCTGTCGGCGTTCAACAAGATATTTGCAACTAACATACTTGCCGTCCCGGTTCTACTCTATTCATTTGGAGTGCTTCCATGGACAAAGCACGAGCTCACGGCCCTCGATATCTCCACACGTAAGATCATGTATATTCAAAAGAGCTTGCATATCAACTCGTCCGTTCCGTGCTCATACATATCACGCTGTAAAGGCGGACGCGGGCATCTAAATATCCAGTGTCTTTATGACCGTATTATCTTGGGGACGGCTCACATCGTCGCAAATGGAAGAGATCATCTCCTGACAATGGTCAGAAACCACGAGATGATTCGCAAAGGAGCATTTCTCTACAAAGCCGCGGAGCAGGCGGCCGAGACCCTTGGCCTGGATCTTGACATCAGAAGTGAGGAAAGTGCACTACTCCATCTAGATGCCTCACTTCTTAAGGCCCGAGTAAAAAAAGCCAAGGTGAAGAACTTCCTCGAACAGCTCCACGACAATAAAATGCACGAAAACTTTCACAGTAGTGTTAAAGATCAGTTCTTGTTGGTGGACTTAACGTTTGCTTTTCTTAAATCATCTGAACCTAATTCAGACACAGAGGGTTTTATTTTCGCATGTCAGGACGGTGTCATTTGCACCTTGGTATACCGTAGCCGCATCTTACGTGAAGAAGTTTCCAGCAACAGGTGCAGAGCGCGTCGTGTACCTTCTGAGCACCTACGGTACATACTATCCGGGTGTCCCACTCGCGCGGAAACGACGTATCTTCAAAGGCACAATGTGGCCCGAAGAGTGCTTTATTACCATCTTTGTCGCTCTTATGGTGTTAACCGCGACCCTGCCTTGCTAAACGTTCCCAAAGAGATAGAGTCAATTGTCTGACATCGTACTCTTTAACAAAGAGAAACGAACGAAGTTCGTGATTGATTTATCGGCTGCGGCCAATGCCAACATCACGGTAAAGGAGAAGAAAAAGGTGGAGAGGTATCGATACCATATACGGGAGCTGCGGGAAGTGTACAAAGAATATTCGGCTAAAATGATTGCCCTTGTCATCGGTGCTCTTGGAGGTGCGAAACCATCACTGGTTCGTAACCTCAAAGCCATACCTGCGTGCCAGAAATGTGCCAAGGCACTTGTGAGATGGATACAAAGAGCTGGCATTTTTGGGTCTTTGCGTGTCGTGTCCTTAAGACTCATGTGGTTTTCGCCGGCCCTTCATCGTGATTCCACCGTACCATGTGGTCACCCATCTCACGGTTGTGAGGCGTGGCAATGGGTGTGATTTACCGTTGTTCCACTGGGAGCCAGTCTAATTTTCCTAGATAGCAGTTGCTTCCAGGGGGGTCCTTGCCGTTGTTGTTTGACCAATTTCTCTTTATACTAATGAAATCAATAAAAATGATAGAAATTGAATCAAAATATCAAGAATCGCTAGGAAAACAACATATTTACATACATTCTTTTTTCATACCAACGATATGTTTTCTTCATTTAAAGATATTAAAAGTATACATAATCTGTCGAAAATAATAATTTCTGGAACTTAGCAGCCTTATCAAAATTACTGCTCTATGAAAAGAGTTTATATGAAGTAACTCGATATTTCACTTAAAGTAACTAAACGTTTTACTTAATCTAAGCCAACAGATTCTTCGAATTTAATATATTCTATATTTGCGCGTTCGTCTCAACAAATTTTTTTCCGTGTAATAAAAAATTCCATATCGAAAATTTAAAAACTCTCAAGCCCTATCTTTTTTTGAACAATTATTCAGACAATATGATGGATAAATATATTGATAATCGAATCAGAGAAATTATTAATAAAAACGTACATTTGAGAACCTGAAATGAAAAAATGAAATATATTGACCCTGGTAGTACGATTACTATTCCGTACCAAGATAAATCTTCAAAGAATATGAAAAGACTTTTAAAACAACATAAAATTAGTGTCATATTCCTATTATGAACTCAAAACTTGATAAAATCATTAAACTGGGTAAAGATCGTATAGAAATTTCAGAAAAAGCATATGTAGTCTGCCGATGTAGGACAAACAAAAAGATCTCTACACATTAAGCGGGATGAACACATGAGTAGTGTTATATCAAACTAAAATAACATTCCTAATGATCATTCACATGATAACCTGAATGATAACATCGCTCACTATTTTTCTTGGGATGATATCGAAGTCTTTCATTAAGAGAACAAGGCATTAAAAACAGCCTTTCCCAAAATGGTCTTTATCAAAAAAGAACTTGATAATTGTTGCAACAAAATTACGGAACTTCATTATCTCAATGAGTCATACAATTGCGTTCTTGAGTTTTTTTCTGATAATATAAATTTTAAACGGTACTGTTCTGAGACTTATTTTGAGTCTAATTCAAACTAAAATAACATTCCTAACGATCATTTACATGATAACCTAAATGATAACATCGCTATTTTTTTGGGATGATATTGAAGTCTTTCATAAAGAGAACAAAGCATTAAAAAGAGCCTCTGCCAAAATGGTCTTCATTAAAAAAGAACTTGATAATTGTTTTAACAAAATTACAAATCTTAATTGTCTTAATGAGTCATACAATTGCATTCTTGAGTTTTTTTTCGATAATCTGAATTTTGAGCGGTACTGTTCTGAGACTAATTTTGAGCCTAATTCTATGAATCTAAAAAGGCATTCAGCCGACTCTTCGGGCAGATGGCTAAATGACTAAAGTGAACGGGGCATTTAGACGAAAAGATCACTTGGGATTGATAGTTGGAGAGGGAGGAGACGGTCGGAAATTAGAAACAGGCTATCTTTGTTGCTCCTTCGTCTGCCTATTAAGAGAGCCTAGACTACCACAAAAATTTAACTTTACTCTTTATTCAAAATTAAGTTAGTACTTTTTGCTTCAGCCCCATATCTTGTGAGTCTCAGTTTGAAATTGAAAGTGATAGGTGCTTCATCAATTCCAAAATAAGATTTTGTCAAAATGAAAGAAAGTGTAGTTAGCCGAACAGAATGTGAAGAATAATTATAACTATTTCATAGTAAACAACAAAGAAGCAATAGAGCGATATGGGGTAAATCGCGATTAGAAAATGTAAAGAAAATATTGAGTGAGAGTGAAAAAGTTAATGTAAAAAAGGGTTCATTTTATTATAACTATTTAAAATTATACAAACTCTTACAAATCGATAATGAGTACCATGTGATTATGAAGCGAAAAGATGCCACTGATCGGTTCATTTAGTTCCCCAAGTTACTGAAAGAACACGTTTAAACGAGACATAGAGAATGAGATAAAATATTATATTATATGAAAAACAAGTGGCGAATCCAAAGAGTTGCTTGCGAAATTTTTATAGCTAGTTGCCCAAGTTGCAACTTTTCATTTTATTTGATGAACATTCACTAAAAATGAACACATTATTTAGGTTAAATGTAAAATGTTATAATTCTAAGGGGTCGTCCATATAATACTTAACACTTTTTTGGACGATTTTTGGACCCTCCCTCCTCCTTGTAATGCTACTGTAACAATAGACATTGACCACCTCCTCCCCCTCATTGTTCCGTAACTTTCAATAATCTGATTTTTTTACTATAAGTCAACGTTTCTACTCTATCAAGAAAAATAAATCCATGTAACTTGTGGTTTTTTTTGATCAAGTAAGATCAAGTAAGAATTTTTTTAAATATAAACAAAAATGTTAATTTTTTTTTGGATTTGGTTAACTAAAAACTTATTTCACATTAAGAAAAATCTACCATGTATCTTTTCTCCTTTCGTTTACAAAAACTTACCTTTGCTTTTCCAAATAAAAAAAATACAATTTTTAATCATGCCAATTTTGAATTCTTGACTATTTTCAAGTGGCCAAAGAACTGAGTAAAAAAATGTTTTTACTTCAAAAAAGTAAGAGAAAAAGATTAAACAAACAACAAAAATCGTTTCGGCTCTTTTTGAGAAAACTCAATATTTTATTTTTTTAAAGAGGTTAATTAACATATTTCCATGTAAGATACAAGTGAATTTTTCTTGGCCTTAACCATTCAATTTTGCATCCAAAAAAGTGCACCAAGAGCTGAATATCTTTTTAGAGCTGGAACCCTTCCATTTTTTTTTCAAATGACGAAAAAAGTGGGGAAGAATTAGTTTTTCAAAAATTGCTTCTTTCCTGTTCACCCCAAGCCCCAAGTACCTGTACAAGAATTAAACTGTACTGAATTTGCTGGAAAAAAATCAAATGTTTTATCTCTAGATGTGTCAGAGTTATTGCCCTTAGAAGTTGATTTTGAGCTAATAATTTTTTTTAAATCTAGTTTTTGTGGAATAAATAATTTCTTATGAATTGCAAGTGAATGTTATTACTAAATAAATTGAAGGGGAATTAATTCCGAGCAATTATAAAAAAAACAATGCCTAAGCTCTAATAAGACCGAAATTATAACCTTCTGAAAATTACCCTCTTTATGGAATTTTGCTGCACATCTTTTTTTTTGATTACTCGATTCTGGAGAACGCGATACGAAAACATGTTCTTAGTCCATTCTGTATCTTGTGCTTAAAGCAAATGAAGACATAATTACTTTTGTTTGACCAAGCTTTTCTCAAACATTGTTCAAACTTCAATAGAAAAAGATAATTAAAATTTTTTTGATCGAAACTTTTCCTGTATATTGTTACAAGTCTAGAAACAAGCAGAAACACATGGACATGAAATAAAATCAAAAAAATAGGGAGCGTTGTGATCACTCAAATAATGTGTCCCGGAAACCGAGCTTATTATTTGAAAATCTAATTGCGAATTTTCACGATATCATGTCAATCACTTCCAAAAACATAGTTTTGAGAAAAACGCATTCAATTCTTGAACTGCTTCTAGTGGAAATCATTGTACTTACAGTCAGTCTGCTATGGCTGGTCCATACAAAGGTTCTTCTTCTTCTTCTTCGAATAATTGTTGCAGGGCCACTTGTTGCCCGAACCGAACGAATTTCTTTGCGTACAAATTCTACATAGTAAATACTATAGAAAAATGTAAAAAAACGATTTCTTTAACCTTTCAAACTACAATACCCCTTTAAAGAGGAACATTTTCAACGGAATTCCATAAAAAGGGTAATTTTCAGCAGGCTATAATTCCGGTGCTATTAGAGATAAAGCAATATTTTTCAAATCTATTCAAAATTGGGACTCCTTCAATTAATGTAAATTTGGTAAAGTCGCTCATGGAGGGTAAAATCGCTCACCAATACATTCGCACCAAATAAATTTTAAAATAAAGTTTGACAGTTCTACTGATTAAAACAATCGATAATCTTTTTTTCCTATGAAATTTTATATTGAATTTCAAAATACAAATTTTGGGGTGAGCGACTTTACTCTACATGACAGACTTTACACCGATTCACTGTAATTGAATGACATCTTTCATCAGCGATACATAGCAAACGAGTTATTTCACAAAAAGTAAAATTTGTTGTTAAAAAAAAATTATTTGCTCGAAATTGACTTCTGAGGGCCTTAATCATGAAGCTTTTAGAAATAGAACACCCGATTGTTTCATTAGTAGTAGGGCTATGAGAATTCTCAGCCCCATGCTGACTGAGGCCGGTAAGGTAGGAATTTTGCGAACTATTTTACCGATTTTCGGTGAATGCCTTGCAGTGCCGACGTAATATAAGCCGAGTGTTGTGTGATCTGTTTTACCAACCGTCGGTAAGTAGCATAAACTTAAACGGTCTATAAGCCAAGTGTAGTAAAACAGTTTTATCGACTGTCGGTAAGTGCCTCACGTTCGATCGTTCTATAAGCCAAGCGTGATAAAACTGTTTTACCGACCACCAATGAGTGGCTCACATCGTCAGCGTTCTGTAAGCCGAATGCGATACCAACTGCTTTACTGGCCGTCTGTAAGTAAAATGGGATGGCTTACATGGCCGCCGGTAAATGGAAAGAATCGGAAAGGATGCTGATGTTGAGAAAAAAAAATTAAAAAGTCGTCGAGCGCAAGATCCCATTTTTGGCTTCTCCCAACATTGATCCAGGTATTAGGAAAAGGAGTAATACCAAAGTTTTTTCAAACTCAAAAAATCCATTAAAAGATAAGGAGCATAAGGACGATAGAAGAAAAGCTGAACAGACAATTTTGGTAAAAAAGTATAATCAAAAGAAGGGTGGAAAAAATCAGATGGAGAGAGTAAAACTAGATGAGGGTGAGCTGGATGAAAATAAGCTGGAGAAGAAGAAGAGGGCAGAGAAGAAGCCTGAAAAGAAGCTCGAAACCGGTCAAAAATATTGCCCGGTTGACGTCACATATTAAAAATTAAAATGAGAAAATCAAAAAATAAAAAATATCCAACGATACAGGTAGATCTTGGAAAAATAAAGTGAGGTTCCGCATACAATTTTCAAATTATTCATATTTTGTTAGATAATAACTAAAAACTCGTTCTTCTTTGCGGAAAAATGAATGTTTTTCAATTTATAAACTGAGGGCTCGGATGCAATAACGGGAAGAGCGCTCGAAAACGCGGAAAAGTATTGTCCAAGCGTTTCGTGATATCGAAATTTTAAAATTCGAAAACTTAAATTTTTTAAATTATAAGCTTGTAGAGAAAAACAAGACGGAACTTTTTCTCACTGAAGTTTTTTTGTCTGATGAATATTTATAATAATAAAAATGAAAAAGTGAAAAAAATTCCCCAAATTCAATCATTTTTTAAAACATAATTCATCAAAACTCAGCCAAATATTATTAAAACTGATCGAAATTTGGAACATGCACGCAGTGTACCCTAGCAATGCCTAAAAAATGAAGAAATAAATGAAACTTTCCTATTGTTTAATAATATAATTGATTGCAAATTGAGACTGATCGATATGCACGTTTTTTCAGTTTCGGCGAAGAAAAGTATTGAGGAAACTTTAGAGTTAAGAGAACTTTTAGTGACAAATTTGTTCCTCACTATTAGAGTAAGATTTCTTGAAATTTTTAGATTGATTCATTGGAAATTGACGGAAATATCCATTATGTAAGAAAGCACGCGTCGCCGTCTATAATTGCAAGCGCTTCTCAACGTTCGCCTGTACTTTCGTCGGTACTCGCCAATAAAGGACGCGACTTTCAATTATTAAAAATTTTAAATCCTGCCCCTTCCCCCATTAATAGTAAATCCATTGCTCAATATATTTTGACTTTTCTTTGTTATGAACAAATGTACATTCTGACCATTTTTTTATGAATAGGCTTAATTGGCTTTTTGGAATCAACTCGAAATTTACTGACACACTGACAGCAAGGAGTCTTCGGCAAGACATTTCTAGTTGATTCCGCGAAAAAATGAGCCCTATTCCCTATTTTTCAGCCTACTTGTAATTCTGACATATTTCACGTACTTAAAAATAACTAAAACTGTCCATTTATAATGTTTTCCAGCATAATACAACAAAAAATATGTATTCAATTTGATCTAATAAATCAGAGAGCGATCTGCACAGTCCGAAAAAATTTGAGACACTGAGGCCTTTTCGTAGCGAAAATTTTAAAACAAGGGCACTAGATGGTTTGTTTACATTCTTCATTACTGTGAAGAAGAAAACAAAGTAAAGGGTTAAAAAAATTGCGAAGGAAAAATTTTCCGCTTTTTAATTAAATTCTTACTGACTAAAAACAAAGAAAAGTCAAAAACATGTAAATCAGTCGATTTTCTATCAATTGGGGGTAAGAGGCAGGTTTTAAAATAGGTGGAGTCTACAAGGCCGGCGCCGGCAACGAACGATGTTGCCGGCTGTTTTTCACAAAAAGCGAAATACGTAATAAAAGTGAATTACGTTTACAGTCATGCAAATGGCTGAAAATATAATTTTCAAGGTCAAAACTGATAAAGACCACGTTTGCAAAAAAGAAAAATAATCTGCTCGCATTTTTTTCATGAAGAGACGGTGAGCGTAGACGCTGCAAAGGGGTAGGAGTTTGACCAACATTATTTCTGTGACAAGTCACAGGGGTGCCTTCCCACAACCACGAGATGTTGGAAAGGGTTAGGAGTTTGACCAACATTATTTGTGTAACCAGTCACAAGGGTGCTTTCCTGCCCCTTCTATGAGACGTTGGGAAAGGGTAGGGGTTTGACCAACATTATTCATATAACCAGTCACGGAGTGTCTTGTCGCCCCCACCAGACATTAGAGAGGGGTAGGGAGTTGACCAGCATTATTTCTAGGACCAGAAATAGGGCTGCCTTCTCGCCTCCTACGAGACGCTTGGAAAGGGTAGGGGTTTGACCAATATTATTTCTGAAAACAGTCACACGGGTGCCTTCCCGCCGCCATGAGATGTTAGAATAGGGTAGGGGTTTGACCAACATTATTTTCTTCACAAGTCACAGGGGTGCCTTCACGCCCTGCAACGAGACGTTCGCAGGGAGTTTGACCAATATTATTTCTGTGACCAGTCAAACGGGTGCCTTCCCGCCCCCACGAGACGTTGGAAGGGAGTAGGAATTTGACCAAAAATAAATCTATGACCAGTCACAGATTTGTCCTTCCGCCCCCA
>JAUMHM010100738.1:0-23553 GCA_032362435.1 Melikaiella ostensackeni
AATTTACTAGTTATCGTTGTCGTTACCGATTCAAAATGTAACTTTTTTTTAGTTGCATTTCCCAAAAAAAGTAGCTGTCGTTACTTTTTTCATTACTTTTGTATTTTAGAAATACATATCCAAATTCAAATTTAACAAAACTTTATTCATAACTGTCGAGTGATAGTTGTTACACTTTTTAATAAAAATCAAAGGTTAGTCGTGACCCACATAATATTTCTAAAACAAGGAAGGTTTAGGAAATTTTGAATTTTAGTGTGGAAGAAAAGTTTAAGCTTTCTTATTTTCGGCTATAAATCTCTTTGGCGCTGAAAATTCATTATTTGTTTTTAAAGTGTTTCTTTAGATTTACCCAGTTACGACTTCCACTTCTAGAAGACTTACAATTTTCTAAGACCAACAGAGAATTTTTTAGAAGACGTTGAATTTCAACAAAATACATGAATTTTCAAATAAAAAAGAGAAATATCCAACCAAATAGTTTCATCTTCAACTAAACAATATGAATTTTGAACTTAAAATGAAATGATTAAATTTTTATTTTAAAAATGAATGTTTAACAAAAAAAATGTTAACCGAATAGTTAATTTTTCAACAAAAGAAATGAATTTTCAACTAAAATGATGAATCTTCAACACAAAAAAAAACATTTTTAACAAAGTAGTTCAATTTCCAACCAAAAAAGATGAATTCTAAATCAAAAAGGTATTATTTGAAATTTTAACTAAAAAAAAGTTTTATTTCAAATCAAGTATAATTGAACTTGAACAAAAAAGACGAATTTCCAACGAAATAGGTAAATTTGAAACCAAAGAGATGAATTGTCAACCAAGAAGACAATTTTTTACCAGAAGAGACGAATTTAAGAAAAAATACATTAATTTTTTCTTTAATCGAAAAAATAATAATTTTGAACGAAAAAAGATGACTTCTCAACAAAAAATGTAATGGTGAATATTTCAATCAAAAAATATTTTCATCAATCAAAAACAGTTGCATTCAACCAAAAAACAATTCTTCAACAAAATAGTTGAATTTGCAGTCAAGACAGAAAGAAATCAACCAGATTGTTGAAGTTTTAAGCCAGAATGGCGGATTTTCAACTAAAAGTTGATTTTCAACCAAATAATAAAATTTCTATGCAAAAAAGTTAAATCTTCAATGAAAATTGTAATATTTTAAATTTCAACCAAAAAGACGAATTTTGAACTTTTCTTTCAATTGAAAAAAATTATTTTGAACGAAAAAAGATGACTTCTTGACAAAAAATATAATAGTTGATATTTCAATCAAAACATATTTTTATTTTAAATCAAAAACAATAACATCCAACCAGAAAACAATTTTTTAACTAGATAGTTGAATTTGCAGAAAAAAAAGAAAGAAAATCAACCAGATTGTTGTAGTTTGAAGCCAAAAAAGGCAAATTTTCAACAAAAAAGTTGATTTTTAATCAAATGATAAAATTTATATCCAAAAAAGTTCAATTGTCAATGAAAAATGCAATATTTTGAATTTCAACCAAAAAATACGAATTTGCAACAAAATAGTCAAATTTCAAACCAAAGAGATAAATTTTCAACCAAGAACGCCATTTTGTAATCAAGAAAAGATGAATTTCATACAAAATACATGAATTTTCAACTTAAAAAGATCAATTTTCATCCAAAAATGGGACAGGTAAATTTTTAATTGAAAAAATTAATTTTCAACGGAAAAAGATGAATTCTCAACGAAAAATGTAATAGCTCATATTTTCACCAAAACACAATTCAATTTTAAATCAAAAACAGTTATATTCAACCAAAAAAATAATTTTCATCAAAATAGAAGAATTTTCAGTCAAGAGAGGAGTGAAATCAACCAGATTGTTAAAATTTCAAGCCAAAAAGGCAAGTTTTCAACAAAAATGTTGATTTTCAACCAAATTATAAAATTTTTATCCAAAAAAATGAATTCTCAATAAAAAATGTAACAGATTAAATTTTAACCGAAGAAGACGATTTTTCAACAAAATTGTTTAATTTGAAACCAAAGAGATGAATTTATGACAAAATATATGCATTTTCAGCTAAAAAATATCAATTTTCAACAAAATAGTGCGATTTGAAACCATAGCGATGAATTTTCAACCAAAGAGATTAATTTTTTACCGAAAAAGACAACGTTTAAACAAAATATATGAATTTTCAACTGAAAAAGATTAATTTTTAACCTTAATGTCTTAGTTAAATTTTTAAGTGAAAAAATTGATTTTCAACGAAAAAAGATGAATCCTCAACCCAAGGTGTAATAGTTCATATATTTCAACCAGAAAAAATTCAATTTTAAATCAAGAACAGTTTAAATCAATCAATAAACTAATTTTCAACAAAACAGTTGAATTTTCTACCGAATCAAATAATTTTTTTCTCAAAATCGTTCAATTTCGAACAAAATAATTAAACTTTCAACCAAATGATAAAATTTTTAATCAAAATAGATGAATTTCCAACTGAAATAACAAATAAAATAACTGGAATAGTTAAACTTTCGATTGAAAAATTCATTATCAACCAAACAGAAATGAATAATTGAGTCTGGAATTTTTTTTATTCATTTCTAAGGGTTTTTATAGATTTTAGAAGATTTTAAATCCCAGAATGGGAGAAAATTTTTAATTTTCCTATATTGGGCTATAAATCTCTGTGGCTATCTGTCGCCACAATTTGAATATGGTAGTGAAAATGAAAAGTTGGAAAAGCAATAAAATTGATTGATTATCGTAAAAAAGACTCATGAACTACATTTCTAAAGGAACTGAAAAAGTAACAATTTTTATAGTTACTGTTACTGGAAAAGATGTAACTAGTTACCAATTCGTTACTTACTTACTAATTTCCTTACCACTATCGTTACCAAAAAAAGTAACTAGTTACAGTAACTAGTTGAAAGAAACAAGTTACTTCCCATCACAGCATTTTCAGAGCATCGAAAACTTTATATTAAAACCAAAAATAGCGACTAGAAAGTGATTGATCATTTGCAGAACGAAATCAGGGGTGATACGCTTGCCTATATGAGGGGCCATCCATAAATTACGGAACACTTTTTCCCTCTATTTTTGCCCCTTTCCAGCCCATGTAACAAGTCGTAACAACATCGTTTGGTACACTCCTCCCTATGTTACGTAAATTTCTGAAATATCCATCACTGTCTCATTAAGTAAAATGTAGCTGTTTACTACACTGAGAAAAAGGTATTTGAATGAAAAACATTCATTTGATTCAAAGAAATGGTGTAGCAGAATTTGGATGAAGAAATATTTCTCCAGTTCAGAAAAATTTTTTTTCTTATCCAAGGAACGAAATGATCAAGGCAACATATAGTACATTGTGCGACAAGTTGAAAAAGCGTGAGATTTAAAACGAGTCTAAAGTTAGCCACCCGAGCGGATCTAGGGTGGCTATCACACGAGTTTAAATCGTCGCTGTTTCAACAAGCGGGACACGATACTTTTTCTATAATTTTTTTAAAAAGTGTTTCTCTTTTCTACCTGTTTTAGTTTGAAAAGGAGGCGATTTGTTGTCGATTGACGCAACAATAGCAATGGCAATTGTCAAAATCATGGCAATAATATGGCCGTAACAGTAAGTTGGTAGCAATGTTTGTTCAGGAAGGTTAGGAGGAGTGGAATTAGGTACAACGTATAAGTTGTGAGTTCGCCTTTACTTACTGAAGCAGGCCACATGGTTCGTTCAGTATTTCGCACTTTATTTATTTTTTTCACTGTACGTTACTTTTTTCGCTGCGTCCACTTTTTTCACTGCGTCCGTCTACTTTTTTCACCGTTGGCCGGAAAGGTCGACACTGCGCATGCGCCACGTCATCAACAACAAATCGGTCACTTTTCACACGGAAAACAGGTGGAGAAACTAGTAGTTTTTCGCAAATTATAGAAAAAGAAATATTTATTTGACACTGTTAAATATTCGTTGAGTGAAATAGATTTGTTCTTGAATGTAGAAAATAAGTATTTGATATGATTGGTGAGTTCCTCAATGTAAAGACATATGGCGTAACTTTAATGAAATAATTATTACATACAAATGAAAATAACTCGGAATGAGTAAAAATTTTTTTTTAATTAAATAAAATCGAATGATTCGTAGATTCAAGTAAGCGTACTTTAAGGTAAAATAAACATTTCTTTGTATCAAACAAATGTTTTTTAACGGGGGTAAATATTTATGTCGTCCTTTAATGCAGCATACTGTTCAGAATGAATAAGTAACAGAGTTGATAAAATAATAATTGATTCAAAGAACGATTTACTTGACACAAGAAATGCCTCTATTCTTTGAAAAATTTGAATAGTTAAAGCAAAAAAATTAAAATGTCCCATTCATTGAAGAAAATATTAAATGCAATCAAAATTACATATTTCATAATATTTTAATTTTTATTTCCACGGAGTGAAAAAAAATTTAAACACGGCCACTGCTTAAGAAGACCGACCACCACCAAATACTACATATTCTCAGATTAAAACTACGGTTCAGTTCAGTCCAATTTAAAATTCTCTTTGTCGTTCATGAAAATTTATAATACATTTATTTGTGACATTTACATATATTTAGTTCCTATCTTAATGGATTTTATCCTAAATAATTTTGGATTTTATTTTGTAGTAATACTTGTGTTTTCTTTCATGCAATTGTATGTATGTGTACGCAGGAAAAAAAGAAAACATAACTATCGTGAAAATTTGTGGCTAAGTTATATTCTTGAGAATCCATTTCTGCTATGAGACCATACGCTCTGCGCACCTGGCGGTATGTGTCCTGAACTACTCGGTACAAATCACGAATTTTGCAAAAATATTTTCTTGATGGAATCTTGTATGAAGTTATTTCGAAAAAATATTTTTCTACTTGAAGGAAATGTTTACTCAACATGAATCACTTTATTTTATTTATTAAAAGAAACACTTTCTTCAAAGTAAATGAATTAATACTTGAGTAAATAAATTACTTAAATTAATTAATGACATGCACTATTAGAATAAGAATGCAAACATAGACCAGACTGTATAGTTTATAAGAAAAAAGTCTTTTCTCAAAGATCGAAAAGAAATCAACTTTCTTATGAATTTTTTTTGTACTGAAAAAGGAACACCCAAAAAGTTCACAATCAAAATTAGACTTCCCGCTTTTCCAGCTCATTTGAGACAAATGTACAATAAATGTACAATACAAAAAAAGGAGGGAGACACTTTTTACTTTTTCTGTTTTTTTTTTTATACTACTGGAGACCAACATGTTTCGAAGACAATTTAGACTTCCTCATCAGGGGTAATTCATAGGAAAACTACAGTTATAATTAATGAAGCATTTACTAATTAAATACAAATATTACCTGCAAATAAAAATGAAACATTTTTCATTATCGAATGTTTTTTTTATATATCCATTTTATTATCAAAATAAAAAGTCTTTAAGATCAATGTGAAATTCACTGTCTTATGAAGAAAATTATCGTTTAGAATAGAAGACACTATAAAGTTGTATGTATCTGTGCATGGCAGCCTTTTTAACCAAATTCAAGATCAATCTATCAAATTTGTTGGTATTCTTATTGGAAGTTTCTCTTCTTTCCTTGTTTTCCTTCTTTTCTTGAGGTCAAAAAATATTTTCTTGTTAATATGAAATATCTTTTTTTGAAAAAAACCATCAATAAATCCTCTTGTAATGCATCCAATCTGAATTTTAACTAATTGAATGAATTCTTTGATACCTTAACACCGGACTTTCAGTAACATATATCATAATATCGCATTCCACTAAATTTTTATTATTCACACTGAAAACCATGATAACAAAAACAGGAAAATGAGAATCAATAAAATAATTGTTTATATAACTTCCTGCGTATTAAGTTCAAAAAATTGTTATCCAGTGTCTTGCAAACACTTCACCACAACACTAATTGAACGAACATTTCAATTATTTATTAAAGAATTGGTAAATTTGTTGATTCAATTTTTTTTTAAACATAGGGACAATAATCCACATTTCAATATGAATTTTAAATTATGAGAAAAGTTCTTCAACGGGAAAAATTCAGAAAGCGAAGTGTAGCTATCAAGAGATGGTCGAAGACTGCCATAACAGTCTACAAAGACCTTCAGAAAAACTATCGCTTTAACATTTGTGTCAGAGAGTAACAAGTCGCTTTTTATTGACCAGCCCAAACCCTCGTAAAAGCCATATGATAGAAGAATTTTAATAGATTACAAAAAACTATACAGAAAATCTTAGCCCTAAATATCAAGATTAAAAATTTAGTCCAAAGACAGAATAAGAGAATAGTAAAATATTTTTACACTCAAATATGAAAATTCAATTTTAATTGTATTCAATTATTATACCTAAATTTTTGTACATCCTTCTGGCAGCCCTGTTATATTTATAATAAGTACCAGGATGATATTTTAATTGTATCAACAGTATATTTGGAAAAAAATGTATAGTGAATTGGAAAATATGTTAAATATATTTGAAATAAAAAAAATCTGTAAAAATCATAAGATTAGAGAAAAATCTATATAAAGTACTCAATGGTACATGATAACAGAATGAACATATTGTCATGTCATCATCTTCTTCTGAATACCATTTTTTGTAGGCGACGAGGATATCATTTCTTTTACCTGAATGTATGTAAAACCTTTTGGCCAACCTTATTTTATGATAAGTAATTGGACAACATTTTAATTAGTTGTAAAAATGAAATTGTATGTGAAACCTTTTGGCAACCTTATTTCTTAATAAGTATTAGGTTAACGTTTCAACTAGTTGTAAAATTGAAGGAACCAGAAAAAAATTATAAGAAAGATTCATGTAAACAGAATGTGGAAAATGAAGGAAATAGATCATAGTGCCTAGATCAAATTTTGTGGGATGATTTAGAACCAATCTATTCAGATTATTCTATTTTTTCAAAAAAGAAAAGGGTAATAATCCAAAACATTAAGCCGGTAGTCTCGAAGTCTAATTTTGATATGTGAACTTTTTGGGTGTTCCTCTTTCAGTAAGGTAAAGGCCCCGGTTCGTAACCTGCTGAGAATCTGGAAAGAATAAAATCCTATTTAGATGCCTCAAGCAATATTTGAATGCAATTAACTTTCTTCTTACGTAAAGAGTAATCCATTTTCAATCGAAAATGTCATTGAAAGCAAGTTTAAGGATGCAGTAATCAAATAATTAACAATTTGAACGAGCATACCCGATGTGCCGGTTCGTAACCCCCGAAAGTCCTCTTTGAGCCGGTTCGTAACCCCTGAAAGACCTTTTTGAGCCAGTTCGTCACCCAATGATGAGTCGGTTCGAAACCGGCTTATCAATGCAAGTAAATTCGGGATTATAGGTTTTAGCCCTTTTTCCCATGGCGATTAAATTATCCTGCGAAGTACAATTCTAATTACTTGAAATGTCATTTTTTACTCCATATCAAACGCTAGGTAAGTATTTCTCGATGGAAAACATTTCAAAGGTTTCTTTGACTACTTTTATCGACTATATTCAATTCATTTCACAATTTTCAAGCTTTTGTTTAAAGGAGTTGGTTTTTTGAGGCTCGTCAAATTTGACACTAACTGGCGTCAACAGTGAATTACGCCAAGTGTGTCAATTCGTATACTTACCTCACAATCGATTCGAGGACTTTCAATTTTTAAATGACGCATTCACTCTTTGTTTTTGATCAAAGGTTGAAGTTAATATAGATATTTCAAGAATATAAATTAAAGATCTGCCTCAACGTTTTAACGATATGTATCATATTTTAATTTTCATAAGAGTTTTTGTCAGAGGCGTTTTTACCTTACACAAAAAGGGGCCTTTACCTTACACAAAAAAATTTTCGAAAAAAGTCAGATTTCTTTTCGATCTTTGAGAAATTTTTAAAAAGAGACATTAAACAAAGTTTTGTTCCAATCTGCAGGGTTGCTCATGAATAATTAAGATTTCTTTTAATTGAGGTGTTAATGATTAACTCAATTTACCAAAGGAAATCTATTTCACCTAAATAAAGTTTACTTATTTGAAGAAGTGAGCGATATTTGGAAATGTTTCAACGTTTTGGATTATTACATTTTTCTTTTTTGAAAAGTGGGATAATGTGACCAGATTGGTTCTAAATCAGTCCACAAGAAAGTCTTGTTTTGATAGTGTGAATATATTATTTTCTATCATTCCAGACACCCCGTAACTCTTTCGAAATCTGTAAAAAAAAATTAGCTAGTCGGGCCTAGAACTTTTGTTGTTCTTGGACAGCTGATCAGCGCCAGTTCTGGGCCAGACTAGACCTTCTACACCGAAATCAGAATTTTTTTTTCGGATAGCTGATCAGCGCCAAACCTGGATCAGACCAAAACGTCAAGGTGACAAGAAAAAATGTCTTGTTTTGATAGTAAGTATATCTTATCTTCTACCATTTTAGACATCCTGCAACTTTTTTCGAAATACGTCAAGGTAAGATTTGCTGATCGAACTTAAAGCTCCTTTCTTTCCGGGATAGCTGATCAGTACCAGTCCTAGGCCAGACCAGACCTTCCAGACCGAACTTCGAACTTTTTTGTTCTTCGATATCTGAGCAGCGCCAGTTCTGGGCCAGACCAAACCTTTCAGATGAGATGGTCTAGATAAGGTCTGACCTACCCCAGGTCTGGCGCTAGTCTGGGCCAGATCAAACCTTCCAGACTAGACGGTCTAGATGAAGCCAGACTTTGGCCGGACCTGATACCAGACGGCCATAAAATTTTTCCACACGAGCTTTTGAAATCCTTTGAAATCTTCGAAAATCCCTTGAAATATTTTAAATTATTTGAAGTCCGTTCAAATCTTTTAAAATCCCCAAAAGGCTTTGAAATACTATGAAATTCCTTGAAATCCTATGAAATCCCTTCCGATCTTTGAAATCTATTTAAGTGATTTAAAATCTCTCGAAATCTGTTGAAATCCTATGAAATCCTTTATAACACCTTTAAATGCTTTGAAATTTTTCGAAATCTGTTAAAATCCTCTGAAGTCTCTTGACACTTAATCTAATTTCCTTTATTTCCTTTAAAGTTTTCTAGACATTCGTTGAAATCCCCTAAAATCCTTTGAAATCCTATCAAATCCTATGAAATTTTTTTAATCACTTAGAATCCTTTGAATATACACTTTGAATCTGCTGAAATCATCTAAACAAAAATCTCTTGACATATTTGAAATCCGTAGAAATCCATTAAAATTTAATTCAATTTAATTTTTTTCCTTAAGTTGTCTAGAAATCCGTTGAAATCCCCTAAAATTCCTTGAAATGTTTGAAATGTTCTGAAATCACTTACAAACATCTGATCGCTTGAAATCTTTTAAATACCGTAAAAATATATTGAAATCCCTTAATATCTTCTGGATCTTTAATATCCTTCAATATCTTCTGAACTTCCATGAAACATCTTTCAAAATCACTTAGAATCTTATATAATCCCTAACAAGCTTCAAAATCATATAAAATTTCATTTTATTTCATCCTATAAAATCAGTAAAATCTTCTGAAATCCATGACAATATCTCCAATCTTTCCTAATCTCCTGAAATCTTTGAAATCCCTAGCAATTCGTTGAAATTTGATTTATTCATTACCTGAAGTTCTGTAAAAGTTCGTTGAAATCTTTTAAAATCCATTGCAATCCTTCAAAAGCCCTGAAAATCTTCTAAATGCGTTAAAATCCTTTGAAAAAAATCTATAAATCTCTTTATTCTTTCAAAATCTGTTAAAACTCTTTGACATTTTTGAGATCCTTTCAAATCTCTTGAAATCTTCGAAATACCTTGAAAATTTCTTGAAATACTCTGATATCTTTTGAATCTTTTAAAAATAATTCAAATCTGATCAAACCCTCTTTAAATCCCAGGAAACCTGTCCAATCTTTTGAAATCTTTTAAAATTCTTTGAAATCTTATAAAACACACTAAAACATGAGCCTCTGTTATCCCTTAAAATTGTTTAAATCTCTTTAAAATCATCTTCAAATCTTGAATATCTTATTAAAATTTCTTTAAACTTTTTCAATCTTTGAAATCCCGTGAAATCCCTCGAAATATTTGAAATATCTAGAAATCGCTAACGGCGTTGGTCCCTGAACACTTTTCAAACAAGTTTAGAAGTTTAGTTATAGAAGTAAATATTCTTATAGAAAATTTGATTGTGCATCTTATTTCTCTGGACAAAAAGTTGTAGTTTTTGTCATTTTCGAAATAAACCCGAAAAACCCATTTTTCAGAAAATAATTTTTTTTGTCTTTCTTGACTTCAGCTCGCTATAATTTAGTCAATTCTTGGAATTTTTTGATAAAATTACAGGAAATACTCCTTATGATATTTTACGACTGGTAGATTAAATAACTAATGAACACTCTTGTGTAATCAAAAGTTTTAAATGTTTTACATGAGACATTGCATGAATTATGCATTCATATATTCAAGCTGATGGGGAGTCGAGCGAATTTTGAGCAACAAAAAAACTTACAGCGGAAAAGTTGTTCAGAAAGGTACAGATATGTTTTCTGAGGAAAAAATTATTCAAAAGAAATCATCATTAAGAAATTATAAAGGTTTTATTTCGGCCGCGCGGCCCGATTTTCGCACATATGTGTCAACTCGACGCAATCACATAGAAATGCAGCTTCGCTCGAAACGGAATATTATATATTAAACGAAATTTAACGAAGTAAATTGTTGATTGTAAATTATATGTTTTTAATAATTTTTGACTGATAGTTCATGTAGGGTTAAAAGAAAGAGTAGAAGAAAGAAACTATGCACAATATTATTAAGTGCATTGTAATGTATTATTTTGTTTGACCTTGATGTTTGTGAATTTACTGATAAATCATAGATTTTTGTTGAACTAGAGAGCAATTGGAATTCATCTGCCACAAATTATTTCATATTTTTAAACCTTTAATTCTGAACAATAAATATCTTGAGCGAGTTGCATTTTAAAATGAGCGCGTCGAGTTGATACGTTCGTGCGAAGAAACGGGCCACGCGACCAAAAGGTAACCTTCATAACTTCTCAAAAATGATTCATTTTAAATAATTCTTTCCGTAGAAAACATACTCATATCTTTCTGATCAAATCTCTTGCTCGAATTTTTTTGTTGCTGGAAATTTGCTTGACTCCCTATTAGCTTAAAGGTATGAATGCAGGATATATGCGTTGTCTCAGGTAAAAACTTATAACTTTTGTTTAAATGAAAATGATCATCAGTTATTCATGTAAGCATTTGGAAAACATCATAAGGAATATTTCCTGTGAATTTCAATAAGAAACTTCAAGAATTGGCTGGATTACGGCAAATTGAAGTTGAAGACAAGAAAATTTGTTTTCTGAAAAACGGGTTTTTCGGTTTTACTTCGAAGACGGCAAAAGCCACAATTTCTTGCCCAGAGAAGAAAGTTGGACAATTAGATTTGCTGCAAGAATATATACTTTTAAAATCAAAATTTGAAAGTTGTTTGAAAATTGTACAGAGACCAACTCTGTTCAGCATGACAAATTTATAGGTGGTCACAGAATATGGCCCCTCAATTGGTGAGGTTGCAGCCTAGCACATGCCTTAACTTTATAGTTTCAATTCAAAATTCCCCAATCTAACACGATTTAAATTTAGAATTATTCAAATTTAAAACTATGAAGGGTTTCAATTCAAACTTGATAATTCTGACAGATTCCAGAGGAAAATTGTCCTGCAATTTTCAATATTTTTGAAATTTGAAATTATGTGATTGGGAACGTTTTCAATTGATTATGGTTGTCCCAATTTTGGGATGACTTGTCCATCCCCTTTTCCGACTTCCACAATTTGTTCGGACGACTAGGTGCAGCGATTTCAATATTTGAATAAAAAATATTTGATTGAGGTTTCAATTTGAAATTGTTAAACTATTAAGACTTTCGATTCGATTGGAGAGGTTGGCTGGTCCTGGAGAGCAATGAGATTGAACATTTTGAATAAGCAGAACAAAGTTTACTTTGTAGGTAGTAGGTGAAAATAAGAGAGAATATCGAAGAAGTTATTTTAATCTGGAGCTATATAAACATTGAATAGAATTGAAAACTGTACGAGAGTGTCACGTAAAGAATTCTTCAAGCGAACTTACTGATAGGGTGATAACTCGAATGAATTCTCTATACGAGAGAGACATCAAGGAAAGAAAGAACGTTTCTTTGGTATGGCAAATCTATTCGAAAAATTAGCATCTGAATAAATTTGTTTCAAAGAATTGGTGACGTGGCAGCCTGGTACATGCCCTTAACTCTGTAGTACATACAATAAAACCGACAACTAGATTTCGGTTCTTGAGATTTTACAATTTTTTGTGAGATTATTTGTAAGTAAGTTTTCTCATATGTGTTGAATATATATTTTTTTCCTTATCAAAAGTATATGAAGTTATGAAATGATATTAGAAATATATCTAGAAGAAATTTAGTTATGGTAATTCCAAACAATGATGAATTTCTTTCCGGATTTTAATTTCTTGGTTCACATGGTCCTGTAATAATACTATTGAGGGAATGAAATTTTTTTTACGCACTAAAATAAAATATTAATGATTTGATAGTATTAATACAGGACCATGTAAACCAAGAAGATCACATGAGGAACAATAGGCTTATCACCAGTCAAGAAACACTAACATTGAATAAAAAAATTGTTGAGATTTAATGCCGGTTTTTTTGATGATCAAAATTAAATTTTTTAAATTGGCGACATGTCTCGATTTGATTTCATTGCTTTAATAGGCAAAGATTTATAGAGATTTGATTGGTTTTTCAGACCACTTTAATGAATAAGTTTAACTTAATTTATGTTTAAGGAATTTCAAATGATTTTTACCTATTTTAATGGATTTCATCGAACTTTCAGAGAACTTTATCCAAGGATATCAAGGGATTTCAAAAATTGTTAAAGATTTGAACGTTTTTTTGAAGAACATTAATGAAAAAGTTCAATTTCATTAATATTCAAGGAGTTTTAGATGATTTCTACTTATTTTCATTGATTTCAACAGTTCTACAGAACTTCAGAAAATGAATTAAATTCCAAGCGATTCCACACGATTCGATAGGTTTGAAGAATTTCAAGATGTCTTGCAAGATGTAAAGGATTTTATTGAATCTCCAAGGATTTAAAGTTTAAAAGCTTTCTATAGATTTGATTTCAACGAATTTCTAGAGAACTTTAGGAAATAAATTAAATTTTATTCCAAGGCATTTCTATGAATTTCAATAATTTCAACTGATATGAAGGAAAAGTCATGGTATTTATTTTAATGGTGTACAATTTTTAATATTTAATTTTTAAATTATTTCAATTGGAAATTATGCCATTTCAAATGCTTCAAACTTAAAACTATGAAGGCTTTCAATTGAAAGTTGATAATTCTGACATTAAATTTCTGACTTGAGATTGGGAACGTTCTCAATTTATTGTGTCCTTTATTTTGATGGTGTACAGCTTTCAATATTTCAATCTGAAATTATTTGATATTGAGCACTATCAATTGGAAATATCATAGTCTTGAAAGATTTAAAAGGAAAATTGTCCTATAATTCATAATTTATAAATTATTATTTATAATAAATTGTGGTAGTTACGTCACCTCAAATTTTTTGATTTCGAAAAAAAACACAATATACCATATGATATTTCATAACAAAACTATTCACGAGGAAAAGATATACAGAGTTGTTGTTGACAATTCTTCAATCAGATGCGTAGTTTTTGTTTTAATCATGAAAAATAAAACTTAAAATAAAAAAATCAACTTTGTGGAAATACGACACAAGATACAATACAATGTTTGATAACAAAATTATTGAGGTAAAAAGGGTCTACAAATTTGTTGCTAATTATTTTGTTATGCGGCGTGTATTTCTTGTTTCAATTTTGAAAAATAACATTAAGAATTTAAAATGTGAGTTTTTGGAAAAATGACACAAGATACAATAAAATGCTTGATGCCAGAATTGTTTGACTCAGTTAGATCTACAAAGTTGCATCTGACGATTTTTTGATAAGACACGTAGTTTTCATTTTAATCGGGAAGGAGACCATTAGAAATAACAAATTCAAATTTATGGGAAAAGGGCAGGATACATAAAATGTTTAACAGCAATATTTGTCGTCTAAAACTGGAGCTTCAAACCTGAGTGCATAAATTATTATAACAGACATTGAGTACAATAAAGTTTTACATAATATAGAAAATTTCGCGTTTTGGACATACATTATTCGAGTGCGAAGCGCGAAGTACGTGATGAGAATGTATTCGTTAAGCCGAAGAAGCTTTAACAAAAAATAATTCACAATGACCAAATTACAGTTGTCAATGGTTTGACCACTAATTTTGAAAGATCTATGCACAAATTTGGAGGAAGTAGAAAAACCGAGCGCGTAGCGCAAGGTAAATATATTATCGAGCGCGAGATCCGATAGGCACGGGCCCTAGACGCGCACGACCTTGAATTTCAAGTAAAGAAATGTCGAAAAGTTTTTGATTTTGATTTTTTGGATTGAGCTCGTATGTTTTTTAAATTCATTAAAAAAATGTGTAGCCTTTTTTGTTTGCCGAGTTATGCTCATTCAAGCTGAAGCGTGCACGTTCACTCTCCCGCCTCGGCTAAGCTAAGTGTTGCGTGGAGCTTTCTTTTCTTTTTTCATTTGAAATATTTTGTATTCATTATGAGATGCAGGAAAGTAAATTTTGTATTTAATTTCAGTTTCATTCAAGGGTTTGAAGGAATGAAACCCTCTCGTGCCATTAATCGTCTCGGCTTGCGAAAACCTTTGCTCCAAAGCTCTCTTCAATCAGGCCTGCCTAACAAGAAGAAGGCTTCCTCTGTGACATTAACTTCTTGATGAGACTATCGTCAATCGATAGAACGTCAAAAATAGTTAGGCACTTGTCCCGGCTTCTTTGCGAGTGGGCCCTTGTTTAAAAATTATGGACCTTTAAAAATCACGGTCACCGCGGCTGCCAAAGGTCCACCGAGTCGCGCGGTTGCTTTCACCAAGCGCCGCCGGTGCAGCGGTAAAGAGCCTACCCAGCGACCATGCTGCCGCTGGTTCAAACTTTTTTGTCGACATTTTCTTTATATTTATTTTTTTATTTTTCGCATTGTAAACATGTCAAACAATCCTTTTTTGATGCCCCCCGGCGATACATTTTTTTTTAAAAACAGTTAAATTATTGGGAAATAAATATCATACATGAGAATCGACGACAGGGGCAGCTGATGTATATAATATTTCTGCATGATATTTAATCCCCAATAATTCAACTATTTTTGAAAAAAAAATTTTAATCGCCGGGGGAGCATCAAAAAATGATTATTCGGCATGTTTACAATGCGAAAAAAATATCGACAAAAAGATTTGAACCAGCGGCAGCATGGTCACTAGGCAGACTTTTTACCGATGCACCGGCGGCGCTTGGTAAAAGCAACCGCGCGCGACTCGGTGGACCTTTGGCAGCCGCGGCGACCGAGATTTTCAAACGCTCATAATTCTTAAACAAGGGCCCACTTACGAAGAAGCCGGGACACTGGACTAATTATTTTTGACACACAGTATGGAACTCACTGATGCTAGAACATTGTATTTGCATAGATTTGTTGAAGGCTGAGATAACTGAGATATTTCACATCAATCATAAATAAAAATATTTTTAAAACTAGAAACTGTCTTCTATATGTCATATCTCGTGAACTATTAGAGATAAAACGTTCTTTTCTAAATTAAAGATAATTTTATGCACATGAATTTTTGTTACGGTTGCTTTAAGAATTGAATGCTCTAAAATGAACGAATTACAAGAATACTCCAATTTTTCCGTTATTTTCAGCATTTTCGAAGGTGTCAAGACATCGCATGCTGTTGAACATATAGATCTTATTTTAAAATGATAAATAACAGAGTTTCAGCAAATGAAGTTTCACTTTTCATAAGTTTTTACAAAAGTGAGCTAAAAAATTTGAAAAAAAAGAAAAAATTTAGTTTTTCCAAAAGGGGCCCACATGCTTTTTTTTTATTCTAGGTTTTGAGTGTTCGGAAGGCATCTCCAAAACACAATCAGAAAGAAACCGAAATGTAAGCCCTTTAAGTCAAAACTGGTTCAGGCTAGGCGTGGATTATGAAAAGAACGTACAGCTTTTGGAGCGTCAGTTTTCGCAAGCTCAGACAATTAACGGTAACACATTTCTATAAATTGCTAAGTTCCTCAAAATCGCATACTATATATTTTTATGTATTTATTTCATTTTTTTCTGATTACATTTGTATAATATATTTAGATAAAATAGATATCTTTTGTTAAATTGGGTGCTTCTTCTTTCGTGCGAAAAAAATTTCATAAGAAAGTAGATTCCATTTCGATCTCTAAGAAACTTTAAAAGAGAGACATTAAGCAAAGATTTGTTCCAATTTGTGAGCAATTTATAGGAATATGCTATTGTTTCGGAATATGACCTTTCACTATTTAAAAAAATGGAATAATTGGAATAGATTGGTTCCAAATTAACCTACAAAATTTGATCTTGGCACTATGATCTATTTCTTTCATTTCTCATGTTCTGTTTGCACAAAAAGGTGCCAGATACATATGTGCATTCTGTTATTATGTACCATCGAGAATTTTATTAATAAACTTTTTTATAAGTTTTTTAAGTTGATTTTTTCTAATCTTATGATTATCACAGATGTTCTTGGTTTTAAATCTATTTAATACATTTTCCAGTCTACTATATATTTGTTTTTTCAAATATATTGTTGATATTATCAAAATATCATCCTGGTACTTATTATAAATAGAATAAGGTTGCCACAATGATGTACATAAATTGAGGTATAATAAATAATACAATCAAAATGTAATTCCGGTACTTATCTGAAAACTAGTGTGCCAAAAAGGATTTACACAACTTGAAGGAAGAGAAATGATGCCCTCGTTACCTATAAGAAACGGTACTCAGAAGAAGATACCATATTCAAAATAAATGCATTATTTTATTATGACCATTGAGTACTGCATTAATAATTCCTTGAACTAGGTTTTTGTTTTTAGTTGCTGACATCTTTATGAATTTCATATTTGAGGGTAAAAATATTTTTCCATCTTATTACTGTGTCTTTGGACTGATTTCTAAATCTTGATATTTCGGACTGAAAACTTCTGAATAATTTTCCTGAAATCTATTGACATTCTTGAAACATGTGGTCTCTACAAGAGGTAGACTTGGTGTTCTACAGAGTTTAAGTGCTCGGAGAAATTCTTACAAGCATGAAAATATGCTTGAGAATATGCTCAACCTTCATGTGCTTTGAGAATTTGATGAGAAGTTATGAGAATTTGAATTAGAAATTAAAAAGTCGTATCTTCTATTTTTATTAATTTTCATAGAAAAAATGTCTTCCTGTTTACATTTTGCGTTTTGTTTCAAACAAAAAAAGCTAAAAGAGCTAAATTTATCAAAAAATTCTCGAATGATAATGACATAATTTAAATTTCGCGGGAGAATGTATCACCTCAAATAAGAAAGGGCGCTAGATTCAAATGATCAAAGAAGTTACAGTAATAGAAAACATATTTTTGCATCAAACAGTGAATCATATAGAACGAGTATATGTTTCGTTTGCTCTAGAGCGTGTTTGTGAAAAATATTTGTATGAATCATGATATATATATTTGTTTAAACAATAAATGTTCCAAATTCTCTTGAATGCTCTATAAATTCTTCGTTTAGGCCTAAATGCTGAGCGTATGCTCGAGAGCGTTTGCGCACCATAAATTTTTAGGAATTTAAGAATTCTAGGTAGGCTGGACAATAAAGTCGTTAAAAATCGACTCTTTCGCCTCTCCTACAAGTGGTTTGAAATGAGTTCCCACAATATGAGATTTTTTCTGACGTCTCTTATTGACAGTCAATATCAGTTTACGGAGAAATTTGGATTACCGCACTTCGAATTTCTGAAGTTTCTTCCCGATCAAAATCGAAAAGAATTTTCATTGTGAAGAATCTGTTCCTCATAAATTAAAATTTGTATTGAAAAAGTGGATTACTGTCTCTATGTTCTACAAAATTTACAAAATTTCAAATTCCAATAATTAAATCTTATTGATGATAAAATGCTTTGACTATTTACTTCGTGTTCTTGACATAATTGAAATGTTTCTTCAATTAGTGTTTTGGTGGATTATTACGAAACATTGGACTACAATTTTCGGATTTCCTACGCAGGAAGTTCATTATTTGTCTATTTTTATTTTTCTGCTTTTGGCATTATGGATTTTAGTGAAATTGATAAAATTTTGGGAAGTGTGGTGGATGTGATTGGAAGACCGGTAAAGAATATTAAAGAATTTTATTCAATCAGTAAAAAACTAAGAGTGGATGCATTACATTAAGATTTATTGATAAAATGCAAGATTCATGGGTTTTTCCAAAACGATATTTGATATTAACTAGAAAGTATGTTTTGACATTAGGAATAAAAGAAACAAAGGAATTTTTGATGAGACTATTAATAGATTCAGGCAATCTATCTTGAATTAGGTCAAAAAAGTTTGCCATGCACAGTTACACAGAACTTCCTGGTGTTTTCTACTCGTACTTTAGTGTGAAAAAAATTTTCTTGAGAAAGTCGATTTCATTTCGATCTTAAAGATTTTTTATATTAATAAGAAAATAGAAGAATTGACCAAACAAAATTTAATATTAAATCCTCCATTTCTATTCTCAGGTAATATTTGAATTCAATTAATATGATTTTCATTTTTTCTTTTTATTCTACATTTATTGTACATTTGTCTCTGATGAGCCGTAAAAGTGCGTAATTTCGAAGTCTATTTCTAATTTGTGAACTTTTCGGGCGTTTCATTCTTAGTACAAAATAAATTTTCGTAAGAAAGTAGATTTTATTTCGATCTTCAAGAAATTTAGAATGAAAACGAAGTAAACAGTTGTATAGTGTTGATGCCTGGGATAAAGCCCCGTATTTTTTCAGGCAGATTTCCATACCTTGAACGTATTGCGCAATGTTCAAAGCTGTCGTAACAGTTTTTTTGCAAATTGCGATCAAGCTTTTAATCTGAGAGAAAAAAGTTAAATGAGAAATGATAGACCTTAGAAAGATCTGCAATTTGATGGGTCGAACCTTGAGATTGGTTGATCAGTTTTCTTGCAAAGAAACAGAAACGGGCCAAAATGACCTGTTTTACAATCTCTAGTTTGATTTGCAAAAATGCATGTACATGTTTATAAGTCTCTAAAAACATGTTTTCTGGTGTGCTGAAAAAATGTGCAAAATTTGAACTTAAAATAATAATTGGTTTGGGAGAAAAGCTATTTGTTCTTAAGCGACTGACGGTTTTTCAATGGAAATAATACGTGGGACAAAGCAATAAAAAGCAAGTGGTTGCAAAGCAATGAAAAATAATAATTTTGAATTTCAAAGAGCTTTTCTGTCATGGGCACTTTGGGAAAATTGATTATCCTCAATTAAGTTGGTCAAGAGTGGCTGCAAAAAGGGAATATGTTTTTGTCTCATAGACAAGTGGAATAACTTTGCTAATTTTTATCTTACAAAATAGGGGCTAGAGTCATTTGAAAGTTATCATTTTTACATGAATCTAAATAAAAAAATTTGCTGTTTGTTGATTATCAGAGAAGATAATTTTTTCAATAACAATTATTCAAACTGTATTTTTCAACATACACAGATCAAACTTGTAGATAGAGTAGATCGATACTCAAACTAATTGTCATAAGATTAGCAAAGAAATAAGTTGTGAATTTTCTGATTTTCATGGCGGTTAATTTACAAACAAGACATTTAATGCTTCAAATGTAAGTGTATTTTTTTTATTATTACTAATATGACAATCACTGAATCAATTTTTAGATTTACTATAAGCAGTACTTTATTATTCGGGTCCTTCACAATTGATGTTAAAAGAAATGTACATTGAATAACGAATGTATTGTTAATGAAAATCGTGTCATATCGTTTTGTGTAAAAATTGAGAAATAAAGGGCAGAATGGGGCTTATTTATAGGACTCATAGGGCTTATGGTGCTCATTTATTTAATATAAAAAACACAATTCCCTCCAAAAACACCAGAAATTTTTTTTTTCTCAATTTGGCTTTTGTTTTGAAACCTTCATAAGAAAGGCAATTCATAACCGATTTTAGAGTTGAGTGGTTGAATTCACTCAATTTACTAAATTTCACTTAGGTTAAAAAAGCATTTTCGTAGCCACAAAGCGGGCAGTTTGAACACTCCCTTGCACATTTCGCATTTATTTTTAAATACGCGCGGAAAATTCTCTTTTCATCAATTAGTCTTCATTATTGAAAAAGGTCGAACCTTTATGATAAAACAATCTAAATTTGTGCAAAATACGAGTAATAAGTATTATGTATTCCTACTGGAAATGGTTCATATGGCCCTGACTGTTTACGTCGAAAAAATTCTTGGAAGATTCTCACGGTCATAGCAGTCTATACCCGAGACCACCGTTAAAAAGAAGTTCCAGTGCAATTTTTCATTGAACTTTTTGTCTCTCAGACTAATAGCTCGATCGCGATTTGCAAAAAACATGGTTTCGCCCACTTTGAACATTGCGCAATTCCTTCAGTGTACGGAAATCTGCCTGCAAATGTACGGACCTCATCTCATGCGAGAGTAAACGTGCACGCTTCGGCTCAAAAGTTCATAATTCGGCAACCAGGAGAGGCTACAAACTTTTTTTTTTATAAATGAAACATAAAATCATAAGGGATAATTTGCAGATGAAAATCAAAAAAAGACGGAGCTCATTACAACAAACCAAAACCAAAAAGTTTTTGACATTTTTTAACTCGAAGTTTTGAATTTTTTTCGTGGCCTAATTTCTACAGAAAAAAGAGTATTGAATACTACATAATACTATACAACTCTGATATTCCTGACCTGGAACCTCTCATTGATTAATAACTTTAAAAGTCTGGTAATCCATGTGCAACGATTAAAATGTCATTAGGCTGAATTGACCGGCATTTTTTCATATGTGGACCTTGAAAACTAATGGATTTCGGCTAAATTTTTTCGAATTTCTATGAAAGAAAAGAGAAAATTTTACGAGATATATACTTATGAAATAATACTAGAAGGCTTTTAATTTAATTTTGAATGAAAGAAGATTGCAAACGTTGATAAAATATTAAGTGATTAACATAATAGCCCACAACTTCCTCTGCAGGAAGAATATTGTTCGCATTTCATTAGCACTATATTTTTTTCCTCCTTTGAAGTAGCTAATAAATATAAATGTACTATGTTTTCATGCACTGTTTTCTCTTGTGTGGTATAAAATACATTATTTGCTTCAGTGGAAGCATATGTACATGAAACACATATTACAGAAACCACTTCAAAGAAAATTGCACGCACAAGCAAACACCTCATGAATTAAAAGAATTTTCATTAACGCCATGCCAGTAAATGAATTTCTTGTTTCTTCGAGATACAATCTTTTTTTCAAAAAATACGGATAAAATTATTTTTCATGAAGCTAACGGAGTTTCTATTTATGCGTGATTCACTTAAAGCAAAAGAATTTTATCTTGCCACAATCAGACATATTAATCTTCAGTGACATTATGAGATAGTTCCTTTAAGTGGATACTGAATTAAATTACTTTCAATGTTTACTTTTTTAATTGACCTAATGTGTTCCTAATAGGGTGTTTTAGTAATTGATTCTTCATAGTGAATCGTGACTTTTTTAATACGTTATTCTGTTATTATTTAAGGCTCGATTTATTTTCATTGTAACTAGTTGTCAATATTATTTTGAAAAATTATTATTTATTATTCAATACTTATCTAAAATTGAAACATTTTTACATTGTCAACTCTATATCTTCTTGATATTCTCATTAGGGAACTTTCGTAGGAGTCCGTCTCCGATTTTATTCTCCTTGATATATGTTGCAGTACTCAAAAAAGTAAGCGACACATATTTTTTCTTTTCTGCGGATATTCGATTCAGAGGGGTGAAACCAACACCGAATATTCCACATGCAACACAAGTAAATGGAGTTTTTCCGTAGAAATCTATGAAGTTTTCTGTAGAAATCTTGAAATCTTTTTTAGATTGTTATCATGTGGAAAACGTTACTTACAACACTGATTGTAGACAAAGAGATTTAAAATTGATAAAATAGATATCGATTCGAAAATCGTAAGTAATTTGAACACAGCATTTATTTCCTTACTAATAATATCTATTAAGCTGAATTCTGTCTGTTGTCCCTTTCGGTATAATCATTTGCAAGATAGCATAGTAAATCCCAGAGATATTTTCTATCTGAAGTTGAATAAAAACGTTGCAAAAAATTGAAAGCTACAATTAACCGATGTTGGATAATTTTTATCGGGAAGTGGATTCGCAGCCACATTCACAACTTTATATGTAGTTGTCCATTGTTTGCAACGTTTTAATCCAACTTCAGATAAAAAATATCTTTGAGATTTACTGTGAGATTTTCCGCGAAGCGGAATCTATCATTCTATCAATAACACACTTTTTGTACCCATGTTGGGATAAAAATTTGCCTAAGCCAAGTTTTAAAATGTTCTGAAAATGAATGTGAAGATGAAATTATTATACTATATTTCTTGAGTGCAATGAAGTTTCAATCAAAGTAATTAGAGTTGAATGGACTATTAATCCCGCACTAGCTCCTTCTCTGAAATTATATAATATGTATTCTGAAATCCTATGTCATTTTTCCACGTAAGTCCCTCCTCTATTTATCTAACCTGCCCATTGCCTCAATTGTCGGGTACTTTCTACTTTTCTGAATTTACTTCTTACTTTATCTATTGACAAGTTCTTCTGTCATTTAGCACTTCTCCAATATTCCAAAAGCTCTTCGCCAGGAGTCAAAACTTAATTCTTCTTCATCTTCAGAGCAAGAGTCAGGAGATACTTCAGATTTAGGGGTCCATACGTCATGTCTATATTCCGCAGCAGGAGGTTCAAAATTCTTAAACGTCAAAACTCAATTCTTCTTCATCTTCAGAGCAAGAATCAGGAGATACTTCAGATTTGGGGGTCCATATGTCGAGTCTGGCTTCCACAGCAGGAGGTACAAAATTCTCAAACGTTAAAACTCAATTCTTCTTCATCTTCATCAAGAGTCAGGAGATACTTCAGATTTAGGGGTCCATACGTCGTGTCTATATTCCGCAGCAGGAGGTTCAAAATTCTTAAACGTCAAAACTCAATTCTTCTTCATCTTCAGAGCAAGAGTCAGGAGATACTTCAGATTTAGGGGTCCATATGTCGTGTCTATCTTCCACAGCAGGAGGTTCAAAATTCTTAAACGTCAAAACTCAATTCTTCTTCATCTTCATCAAGAGTCAGGAGATACTTCAGATTTAGGGGTCCATACGTCGTGTCTATAT